>CM039479.1:2123823-2159584 GCA_022433065.1 Begonia loranthoides
TCAGCCACCTCGGAGGAACAACCTCCAACATTGCCTCTACAGCACATGGAGGAGGATGCTCTGTAGCCGATGCAATCGCCCCCTCCTCAGACATCTCATTTTACTTCGATGCGTGATGAGACGTCTGGCTGGATGCGCAGGATGGAGGAGCTCCATCAAATGGCACTGAACAGAATAGAAATGATGGAGGAGCACATTCAAATGATGCTACTCTAAATAAAAAATGGAGGAGCAACGTCAAACGGGGCTGCTCCAAAGGCAAAAAATGGAAAAGCGAGCAAAGGAGCAGCATCATGAGATGAGAATGGAGCAGTGAGTAGCCCCTACAGCATCCTCTCCATCGTCCTCTTCAGCAACAGAAGTCACAGTTCACTTGTAAGTTATTTACTTTGTACACAAAGTCCAGTCTTTACCTTATTTGTGTTCGACGTAATAATGTGTCATTGATTTGCAGCACCATTGCCTTAAGAGGCCAACCTGCTCTTCCTGCCGTGCTTGCCAAGGTGCAGGAGACAAGTGCATCATAGCCTCAACCCCTTAAAACAATGTGCGTGGTATGTCTTTGATTTGGTTATATACGTGTGTCTGCACTTATTCATGTCTTATTAGTTTAACGGACTTTTGCCATTTTTTTTTCAGCCACGTGAACTAATGGACGTTTTCAAGAAGTATGTTTTGGGAAATACTAGGAAGAACCGGGAGACATGCGCAATTCTTAGGGGAAAGTTGGTCGAGGATGTGTACACCATCACTGAGATCATCTTCCTGGAGCAAGTAGGGATACAGTACACGATAAGAAGGCTTCTTTGTATCGTAGTTTAGAAGCTTTTATCTTAATACTCATCTGAAGTTATATGCAGTGCTATGCGGTGAACGACGAAGATGCCTTCGCGGTTCAACAGCAAAAATCGCTACTCACATTAGGGTGGATTCACGTAATGTAATACCCCGATAATATTTTCCCTGTGTATGCGATGTAATTAATTTTTGGAATAATTAACACGTTATGTTGCAAGATGGTATGCGTTAATTTATACCGTGTATTTATGGGGTAAATATTATGGAATAATTAAAGTATGAAATTTTGTTGGAAAAATGCATAAACTGGAGATTTCGTCGAATGTAGGCGGATGAAGTTAGGACGGGAGGCTGCGTCTGAGTACGCATTTCACACTATCCCCGACATTTTGGGACGATGTAGGATGAGGACTTCGTGTCCCAATTCGTCCAAAGCCTATAGCATGAGAATTCGGATGAGCCAGGACGAGCGCGGACACAAAAAGTTTGAATCTACCTAATTTCTGGATAGTTTCAGACGATCACGGACGAAGGCGAGGACGTCTTCCTTTGTCTGAAAATGTGACTCTGTGTGGGAATTGTGGAATTCGGACAATTGTAAACGAGGCAAGGACATTGGTCCTCGTCCAAAAATGGCCAGTTCTGGGTAAAAATAGGTTTTAAATATAAGACTATTTTGTCGTATAGTCATTCAAATCCCACTTCAACCGACCGAGAGATGCCCCCCCATGCCTGGACAACACCAACTCCACGTCATGGTAAGGTCTTGTAACACCCTAACTTTTTAAGTTGGATAATTATCGGGGTATTACCAAGGACGTGTTTGGAGCGTTAAGTCTATGGGTATTTCTGTTACATTTTCCCTGTATAAGCGATGTAACTAAAGGATGGGGTAGTTAGGAAATTATGTTGCGTATTTATACGTGTTATTTTATGACGTATATTTATGAGGAAAATATTAGGGGATAAGAGTTAAGTAGGGAAAAAGGTGAAGAAAGGCTGTTTGGGTCGTTTTCGGACAAGTTATATTGTCCGCAAGTGCATTGCGTGGTGTCCCCAACGCTTGGGATGCACCAAAACGGGAGTTTGCGTCCTGATGTGTCTGGAAGTCGACTTTCGAATGCATGCGCACGACTTGCAGACGAGACGTGTTGCCCGCAAGTGCATTGCATGTCGCCCTTAGCCTTGGGATGACTCAGGATGCGATTTTCGCGTCCTGACTTCACTGTGTTGTGGAGTTGCAGACGATGTCCGGACAATGCGGATGCTAATGACTGCGTCCAGATTGAATCTATCCGAATTGGATAGTTCCAAACGAGTCCAGATATGCGCAGACACGGGTGGCTGCGTCCGGATCAAATCTGTCCAATTTCTGGACACATTCGGATGCATGCGGATGCATTATGCAAACGCCATTTTGTGTCCGAATGTCTCCTTTGGACTGTACAAAATGGGCGAGGACACCATTTTTCGTCCGAAGGCACGATTTTGCCTTAGGAGTTTTGCTCTTCTGGACGAGACCAGTGCGTCCTCACTCATCCGGAATAGCCCAGACCTACGAATAAAATTAGAGTTAAAATGAAGGAAATTGTCGTCTAGCCATTAAATTCAGACAACGAATGACTCGCCCCCACCCTCTCCTAGGAGCCGACCTCTTCTCCCTCCCTATGTGTACGATGTCCCATCCCTCTCCCAGGTAAAGCCCTTCCCTCTTCATTATGTCTAGTCATTCTCTCGCCCTTTTTCCTCTCCTATGTAGGCTTCATTTCCTACAAGAGAAGAGAGTTCCAGAGTGAGTGAGAGTCCCTTCCTAGAAGAAGGATTCTCTGTGTGTGTGAGTTGTAGGTGTGAGCTGAGAATTGTGAGTAGTGAGTGTGAGAGAAGATTGGAGTTGGAGCTGCTGTGGAGTTGGAACCTGAACGTGGAGCTGCGTGAGCTGTGGAGTGTTGTCCCTGCTTTGTGTCTTCATTTAGGTAAGGAAATAGAGGTGTCTTGGCCTGTGGAGGCCCTACACCACAAGTAGGGGTGCGTGAGTTGCATTTCGTTATTGTTGATAGTCTTGCTAATGCTCTGTAGAATTATAGTGTTTTGTGATTTTCTTGTTATTACTGCTGTTAGTTAACTGTTAGTTGATGATAGAGTAGAATGCTAGTTCCCTATAAATTCCTCAATGTGATTGCTAGTTGATAGTCCCTTTGATGATATTCTGCTAGTATTTCCCTTGTTGACGCTCTGTAGTATTCTCATGGTTGTTGTCTCTGCCCCTTTAATGTTGATATTCTTGTTAATTGTGTGATTCCTTTACTGCCAAATGGTCATGTTAGTTGTTAATAATGTTGCTGTGAAATATAAGGGAATGAAGGACCGTAAGTCTAAGATAGTGAAGAATGAGAAATTAAGACTATGACTCTTGCATGGAAATATATGTATATGGCTGTTTTACTTGCAGTAGTTACTTGCTGTATTTTGTTAATATTGTCCTGCTGTGTTTAGTTTAAATCTCCCTGTGATGAGCATAAACTATCAATTCCTTCATTGTATATATATAATATATATTGTTCTGTCATTTCATATATTGCCCTGCCTTCACCATTGTTTGATATCCATATTATATGTTACTAAATGCCATGTTAAGCAATTAAATTAGCATGTTAAATTAACTAGCACTTTATCACCAACTTAGTAAATCAAAGCATGTAACAGATTGATTAGTCTAAACATGTGAACTAAGGTCTAATTAACTTGTCAAACTGACTAATTAGCGATAATAATTAGAATATGCTTAGGAAGGTGTTGTTATTTCTTGAGCATGTAAATTGACTAATAAGTACCTACTAGCATGTTTAACTAATTAACTAGCATGTTAGATCGATTAACTAACATATTTAAATTAACTCACTAGCATATTCAATTAGCTAACTAGCATGTTTCATTAGCATGTGTAAATCAATTAGCAGCATATTAATTAATTAGGGTAATTAACTAAAGTAATTAATTAGAATTGAGCATGTTAACCAACTAGAGTAGTTAACTTAATTAGAAATTGAGCATGATAATTCATTAGAATAACTAATTAGAATTATAATCGAACCCTTTACTTGAGCATGTTAACTAATTGGTTGAGCATGTTAACTCACTAGTTGTGTATGTTTAAATTATAAGATTTTGTCTTGATGCATGTTAATTAATTAGAACAATTAACTAACTAGACTCTGGCATGTTAACTAACTAACTTAATTAATGAGACTTGAGCATGTATAACTAACTAGTTTAATAACCATAGCGTGTTTAATTAATTAACATGTTAATTCTTCCTTTGGATATTCAACATATTATCTTTTACTGCAATCTCATATATTGTAACTTCTAAAATGATGTTTCACTTATTAGAAAAGAATGAGAAAGATGAAAGAAGAACGAGTTAAACGTGAATGAACTAAGGGTTTGATGTCAACCGAAATTGCAATCGGTCCAACAATTTACAAGACTAATCGGCTTTCTCAATTTTGCACACTGAACTTAATTCGATCGGTTCTCCAATTGCATATGGCTTATGAATCTCAAATTTACAGGGCAATCAGTAGACACGTAATATTGAATCACCAAGAAATTTCAGCTTCAAAAATGCCATACACACGGAGTGGTGTTTGGAAGAATTCGCTGCTCGGAATTAAAAATCGCGGAAAAACAGTTTTGTTCCAATCCTACTAAAGTGGGCATAACTTTCAAAATACTAATCCAAATTAAGCGATCCCACCCAGTATTTCTCAAGGATTGGGAGACCAATAATCTCAAGTAAAATTTATAGTAGTATTCTTCAGGAAAATAGGATGAAAATCGTGCACTAAGTTGATTCGCAGATCTCCTCGGTGCTAGGGTTTGGAGAAAATAACAATTTTTAGCACCCTTGAATAAACTTACACAACTTGCAATCTATAACTCCAATTCATTAGCTTCCAATCAGAAAACAACAAGAATAGATATTACCAAGTTCCCAGCTCAGAATTGCATAAGAGACTTTAAGAGAAAACAAACAAAACAAGAATACCAAGTTATCTGTACAACCTTAATCGACCGAGATTAGCGAGTTGAATCGGGTCCTCCTCTAAAGAACCTCTCCACCTTTGTTGTGATGCGTTCTTCTACCTCCTCACGTCAAAGACAACTTCTAAAGAAGATTTTGGAGAAAAGTAGCGCCAATCCTTTCCCAAGAATGAACAAGAAACGAATGGAAGGATTGGTTCGGTGTAGATTTGCAAGCAAGCTGAACACCTTGGTTGGAAGAGACAAGCTCCAAGCGATTTTTGCTTTAGCAAAGATTAAGATTCAAAAATTGATTAGGGCTTCCATTAAGGGAAACTAATTACTCTCTTAAGGGCCAAAAAGGTCAGTTACAAAAATGCCCTAAACTTCAAATGACAAAAGTGACCTCAACAATAAAACACACAAAACAGTTCCGTGGTTAGAATTTGGGCCTCTGTAAATGGGATGTTTGACATAGGAAACAAACCCCAAATAAAATGTATAATATCACTTTGGAAAGCTATGGATGTCTGCTACAAATCATGTGAAAAATGCCTTTTCATTTAAGATCTTTTGGGCCTATAACAACATCAATTTCTCCACCATGGTCGGATTGTAGGAAGATTTGTAACGTCTAACCTTTCTTCTATAATTTTGCATGACATCCACTTGTCCAAATGCACGGACTCCTCTTTGTGTAAACGAAAAAAACTCCCCTCCAAGCTAGTGAAAGAAGAAACACCTACAAAATAAATAAAAATGTTAGAAAACAAAGGAGCCCTTGGCTCGGGCTCAGGTGACGGGACCTTGGGGCACATCAGGGTTTCATTGACTAAGTGAATAAATGCTTTTGTTATTGTCTTCTTGGTGTTGCTTATAACCTTGTTTATAATTAATTGTCCTTAGCATGTTATTGTCTACTAAACCAAAAGTGATTAGTTAACTAGGACAAAAGCATATAATTAACTCTTGAGCAAGTTACATTAAATTATGTTTTACTTCATATGCACTTCGATTGTTGGTTCTTTTATATTTCCTCTATTATTATAAGTTACATATCTAAGCATGCCCCATGTTGTTGAATAAATTCTATAATTGTCTCCTTCATATGCTTGACTTATTGAATGTTCCATGGTTATTACTTGTCTTTTTGTGTGCCATTCCATGTTGGTTGTTACCTTCCATTATATGCATTACTTTCTTGTATATGTGCTTGTAATTTATGCTATTCAATTACTTTCATTTCAATGCGCACTTCAATTTCTATTAATGATACGTTATAAAGCATCATGCATCATGTTAGGTTGAGAATGTATGGTCATGTATCATGCTAATAGAAACAAGTAGGGAGTATCACCTTGGGGTGGTACTCACACATGCATAAGTAAGGTAAAATGTTAAGAAAAGAAAGAAGAAAAGGGAGTTGGGGGCGGATGGGTAGTGGGTCTGGTCTGCAACTAGGCGAAGTCCCTCCCTCGTGGGGTACAGGAGTTCTAATTGCAAGAAAAAGGTTAGATCCGATCCACTACACCATTGCACGAGAAAATCCCCCAATCTCAAGCTCGAAGTACGAGTAGCGAACAAATGGATTAAAGTAAAGTAACAAATGAGTAAACAGCTTAATGAAAGGATTGATTTGAGTGGCCCCCATTCCAAAAGGACTAAAGAGAGGCATATCATATTGCATTAAACTCTTTTCCTTACTAAGCCTTTGGGCTTGCAGTTTACTTGTGGTGTAGGTGTAGGTACTTGTATGCGTGAATCAAATTCACGGAATTAGAAGTCAATGTGAAAGACAATAATCAGATATTAAAGCAGGGATGAAGGATTTGCACGTGAAGGAGTTTGTGGTTGGCCAGGCTAAGTGAGTAAAAGAGAAAATGGTTTGTAATTATAGTATATTCAATTGTTTAGGGTCAGTAGAGCAAAACAAAAGATTTTATAAACTAATTACGCTTTTGTAATGATTTAAATAAATGATTTTACAACGCTTCCGCTATGTTTTACAAATGATTTTATATTTGTGACATTTCACAGTATACCACGATTTGCGAAAGGTTGGTAGCGGTCCGATTTAGACGCACTCTGATAATTGTTTTAAAAGTGATCTCAATGGTCTTTTAAAAGTTTTAAATTTCACGCATTTCAAAGGATTTACGAAAAACCAGGTCGTTACAGGTCTTCCATCCCGTTAGGTGAGCTACCGACACACTCAGATGTGTCTTCACGTCTTAAGCATGTCCTCTCTGCATTCTCTGCATTTTCATCTCCTCCGTTTGAGAGAGAGAAGCCCCCTGGAGAGTGTGCTCTCTGTGAGTGTCCTGAGTGTGAATCTCGTGAAGTGTTCTGCGTGAGCTCCCTGTCTTCAGGTTTCCCCTGGTTCAGCTTGAACTTCCTTTAGGTAATCAAATTCTTCTCTGTTAATTGTTAGTCTGAAGCATGTTAATGATAGATATTATGGATGGATTGTTGAACGTATGAATTTCTAAACTGATATTCTAAATCAATTTGTTGGATGTTAGGATATATATGAAAATGCTCAGTGGTTTGGATTAATGTTCTATGAACTCTCTGTGATGGACATCGCTGATCATCTGTTTTGATATAGCTATTGTCCTTATTGTTCTACGAAGCATGAATATATTGGATTTAGTCTTGCTGTATGGTTGATAAGTTAGTTAACGCCTCTGTGGATGATTAAGGATAAGCATATTGAAGTATATGCTCAATTGGTTTAGATTTGAGTTATTAATTGGACAAAGGTATGGTGATAATTGGATATGAATATTGAGATTAATTATTCAGCTAAGTAGTAACGAATGAAATGGTTTCATTTAGGAAATTTTAGTAAGTAACGTATAAGAAATTATAATATAAAAGACAATGAGATTAATAAGTGGGTTAATTGATTATATTAATGAATAAATGTTTCTAATTGTGAAGGTACTAAATGAAAAATAGTATTAAGTGTTGAATGCTTTAAGCAATCGAGGAAAGTGATACGTGTGTGCTTTGGTCTTCGGGCCCTACATCGCAAGAATAGGATATGCATATTTCGTTGCTTACAGCTTTCCAAGCATGTCTACAGTTTTTAATAGCATGTTTTGTTGTTGACTGTTTTTATAGCATGTCTACAATTGTTAATAGCACGTTTCGTTGTTTACTGTTTTTACAGCATGTCTACAGTTTTATAGCACGTTCTGTGAATCACATGTTCAATATTTATTTATGTTTCCATATTAACTATTAGAAATTGTATGCATTTACGAGCATCATGCATCACGATTTTCAAAAGAATACGAAAATGGATTTTTGTGCATGGTTTTAAAGAGTGGTTTAGGGGATGCTCACGCATACTAAGTGTACGGTGTTCTCGAGGACTGATCACCCAAAGCGGACTACCATCATTTGGGTTGTAGGTGTATCCATTTTACCATGAAAAGTAAAACAGATGATAAATGAATAATAGGCAATAAAAAGTAAATTAAAATGAATAATAAGCAATAAAAAGTAAAGTAAAATGAATAATAAGAAAATGCAACGATATGATGTGAGGCTGTTTCAGTCCTTAGTGGGCACGGTCACTAGCGAGCTTTCGGATTATGCCATTGCCACTAGCTAGCTTTCGGATTATGCCATTACTACTCATATCAGTTGCAAAGTCCCTGCATTATGCCAGGACAGGATGGCCAATGGTTAGCAGACTTTCAGATTATGCCATTGCTGATATATCAGAGGTCATAACAGAAAATAAGAAGATAAAGGATAAGAAGAATAACCAATGGTTAGTAGGCTTTTAGATTATGTCATTGCTGCTATATCAGAGGTCATAAACAGAAAATAGAAATATAATGATTAAAACGTAAAAGATAAAAGATAAGAAAAAGATGAGAACAGAAAATGCATACTGTTTTTAAAAGGGCACAACATGAGTACATAGCATATTAGGTATTATCACTTACTGAGTGTTAGACTCATAGTTTATGACTTGCGATGTAGGTACAAGTACAAGAGAAAATGACAAACAGATTTAGGAGTAGCTGATGAAGGATTTGCATGGACGAGATTTGTGGCTGTTTAGGCTAACGGATGTAAAGGGGAACTAGTTTTGTAAAATATAAAGTAACACTTTAATTAATTGTCTTTAAAAGAATTATTTATGTTTCTGCTACGTTTTTAAAGAAAAAAGAAATTTACGCTTCCGCTATGTTTTGAGAAAAGATTTTATAACTATAGTTTTCTACTATGTATAGCAATTTTGGTAACGAGTCAAAGTAAAAGGATTTTAATGGTTTGACTATAAGAAAAGAACTCTGATTTCATATTAAAGGGTTTGAATAAAGAATTCAGTCGTTTTATAATATTTTTAAATTTTACGCATTTTTAAAAAGCAAATAAATAACTGGGTCGTTACACGTAAGTAACCATCTCGCTTCTCCGGGTTGTCGTTCATATTCCATGGTTTCTAATGCCTGGTTTACATTTCAGTCACACCCAAAGCAGTCATGTTTTATGTTGTCCGTTGATCTACACACTCGATTCGCTTACTAGCAATTACTGCCTGAAGCAATCTCCATCATCGTAGCCCCCACTGACAAAGGGTGGTATATATTTTCCCTTGTGTAGATTCATATTAGTATCTGCTTATTGCTTTCCGCTTTTTTGCTGATTTTTCCCTTTGCATTTCAGCCTGCACGACATCTTTCGATGTATGAGCAAGGGGATGAGGGTGATCCAAGATTGCGATAAGCAGGAATAGTTCCACGAGCACAACGATCAACCCGTGGAGGGTCCGTTGTTCGCCAATGCGTCCAACATATACGTGGACACGCAAATGGCTTTTGAACTCACGGATTTGCGGTCGAAACCGAGTAGGAAGAAGGCGGCTTAAGATAGTTGAGATGTGTAGGGATGTTGAATTTGTTGTAATAAAGAATTCATTGACTCTTTACATGTTTACATTTTATTTTTTCAGTTTTGATAATATCTGTTTGGAAAAATATCTGTTTTTGTTGATGTTGCACGGGGGATAGACTTAAAAATAAGTGAAACAATTTTTTAGAGTGAAATTGACTCAAACTATAATACCCCAGGGTATTTAGTTTCGTGTAATTATTGAATTAAATGAAAATGTGAGATATTGGTGTTTTTATAAAGTGTTGGAATTATAGGTATGTAAATATTTATTGTTGAGGGAAATAAGAAATTAAAGTAATTGAAGAATTAAAGGTAAAATCAGATGAAATAGAGGAAAGAAGTTGGTGGTCGATCGCCGCAGTCGAGTTGCTTTAGCGTCGATCAATCGGCGTGATCAACTAGTGATAATGGAAGCTGAATTGTTGGCGATCGTTCAATGAATGGTGGTCGATCGTCCAAGAGTTAAATTGATCGACCGCCATTTAAAACACCTTCTGGAAAGGATATTCAAACACCAGAAATGGAAGAGCTTCGTCTCTTGGTGCTTTAGATGATGTCCAAACAAGTCCTTCTTGATGTTTCACTTTTGTTGGGAAGCTGAAGGAGTCACCAGGGGGTTAATACTTATAGAGCGTGAGAGTTTGAAGTTTTTCTCTCTGAAAAAACTGGAGAGAAAGGGGACTGCCTCCATGAGTTGTTATGTGAGTGCTGTCGATGGTGAAGGGGATCGTTGCTGAAGGAAAAGAAAAGCTATGTGAGGTAAGGAATAATGTGTGTGCTTTGTCTGAAAGGACCTATATCGCAGGAGTAGGATGGTTGTGTATTTTGATGTGTTACGTAGTATTGTTTTCCTTGTTTGTTCTCTGGAAAAATTGCTTTTGTGATAGAGTTATAGTTAAGAATTTTCTCTGCATGCTTTCCTTGGTGAGTTCACTGTAATAATTAGACTTCAATGATAGTTAGTGTTGCTTCTGTCAATGGTTTGCTAATTGTTGTGAAGAAAATGAATCAAAATTACTGATGGATAGTGGGGAGAACGAGGTGAGTTTGCATACTAGTACACTCTGTAGAGATTTTACTATTGTTATTCTTTATTATCATCAGTAGGTTGGCATTCCGTGATGGCTCCTATTGTTTTTGTGTCCTCCGCATGTTGATAATTAGGGATAACCTGTTTGTTATTATGTCTTCGGTTTAAAAAACCAAACTGCAAGAGATAGTTTGTAAGATGTTAATTAGTGATGTAGGCGTAGGTTTATACATGGATAAAATGGTTTTCATAGTTAACGCCCCTATTATTTGTTGTTAAACTATAATATTATTTGGGATAAATCTAGAGGTTAAATATGTTAGTTTTCCATCGTTGATAAATTATTAATAGACATTTTTCTTAGGTTGATAACCCCGACCTAAAGTAAAACAAATAGAAAATTTATTAGTTATGTTAGACTACGAATAATAATGTCTGGGTGTATAATATGAATATAGAAAGTTTAGAATAATAATATGATAAAAGAATTGTGTAATAGTATGTATCCTAAATAAATAGTTGTAGAAATACGTGTAGTGTTAAATTACAGTTGAAGCATGATTATAACCATTGTATATCAATTGTTTGTGACATTGTTTATGAAATATATAAACTGTTGTGTGACAGTCATATAAACATGTTAGTAGGATTGTACGTCGTGCATCTCATGGGTTAATAATAAAGATAATAAATGGTATTTTCTACGTGGGTTCGTAAACTGAAGAGGATGCTTACACGTAGAAAACGACTCGTTTGAGTAAGTTTGAAAACTAAAGAGGTTGCTCTTACTCAACGAGGGTTGAGTTCGAAAACTGTAGAGGAAATGAATCCAAGTGATGGGTTCGGAAACTGAAGAGGTTGTTCTCACCCAGCTTACTGATGTATCAGACTTATACATGTAGAATTGTCATAGAGGTTACAGTTGCATTTCATTTTATATTCCTTACTAGGCAATAAGGTCATTATTAATCCTATGATGTAGGTATGGAGAAGTGTGATGCGATGCAAGCTTGTGTTACTATGTGCGGAACAACCTCGGGGGTTATGGCTCTAATGAATAAAAGTTGTTTTAATGGCATAAAGACTTTATTATGGATTTTAAGTATTTTAATTATGTTATTTCTATAAGACAGTTAAATGTTTTTATTCCCCATAACGTACTCTGATGTTTTTCAATTAAGTATATTTTAATGGATTTTTAAAATGTTCAAAATTTTACAAAAAATTCATAAACGGAAATGGGATGGTACACAAATGATTTCATTCATCATCAACAAACAAGTAAGCCTGTTCATCGCTTTCATTGCAAAAATTTCAGCAACCTGTGCATAACACCGAAAGTTGGTACCTGGACATTATTATACTAATTAATTTCCATTCATCGTTAACAATCAAATTTATCAAACCAATATATCAACAATTAACCATCCATCCTTGATTAGAGAAGACAAAGCTCACTCAAATTGACTATTAACTATGCGTCGAAACCATATATATATATATATATATATATATATATATATATATATCATCTACAATAGTTTATTAGAGGTTCTATGATACAATAGTCTACCTTGAATAATCTATTGGAGATGATGTAATCTGGTTTCGACCCACAGTTAATAGTCACTTTGGTTGAGCGTCGTCTTCTCTAATCAAGGAAGGTTAAGGTCCACATTTGTGTATGTTTGTGTTTGTGTTTGTGGACCTTGCACATCATACTCCTGCAGAACACATTGCAAATGAAATTAGCATAGTTCAAATAACACTTGAAAACATAAACGTGATAATGGGCTCACCTGCGTCTCAAGAACTACGTCGGGAATTGTCTCGGCAACTCTCTTAGAGACTGTCTTGGGGACTATAGTAGGAATTGTCTCGGGGGCTGTCTCGAGGACTCTGAAACCCATAAATGTGTCTTCCAACCTTCCTTTGTCGCCTCTGTCTCTATCTCTGGCTTTGCCTCTGCCGCCACATACATTGGACTCGTCTCCACCTTCGCTTGTGCGGGAATTGTGACCTACACCCCCACACCAGCCACAAGTCATGTTCATATGTCTTTTGGGCAGCACTGTCCGGTTTGGGGCCTCGTCCACATCCTGTATTCTACGTTTTCATGGCCTTCATGGAAGCCTTTTAAATGACAGTAGGACAATTATATCAAGATGCGTCACAAGAAGCCACATGATTTTTCCATTGACAAGGCAAACAAAGTGGGAGTACATCGCCATGTATGTTTTTCGGTGATAGCACAGATACTTAAATTCCTCAGGAGATCTCCTCATGAAGTGAATGCATGGGAGTACATGGACACACGAGATGCTAGCCAACTCCCACCGGTAACAACTACAAGTATGCCTATCCAAATCGATAGAGTACTGTTTGTTATCATTGCTGACCTTAAACTAGGCAGCTCCTGAAAACTGGGGGCTCTAATTCTGACAGATAAGTTGTAGTTTGGAGAGCCAGTTGTTGATCTGCGGACACAAAAGGTTCGTCGAGCAAGCCATCTTTTCATTTTTTTTTTATGATCCTACCCATGATGCCCTTTCGTATGATCTCGAACATACTTAGAATCGGTTTGCCCCGGGCTGGTAGGATGCAAGTGTTGAAGGACTCACTAAGGTTGTTGAGGCTTATGTCGCACTTAGGGATGGAGTAGAAGACATGTTTGGCTCAACATCTCGCATCTATTCCTCGTAAATAGTTGTGGGCTGTCAGGTCAAGCAAAAATAACTTCGTCATTTCTCTCTCAAAGTGCCTCTCTGTTGTGGCTCTAGATGCGGCCCACATTGCATCCTTGAACAACCTGCCTTTAAATTGTTTTTGAAAATTGTCATACAGGTGTCAGATGCAAAACTGATGGTCCGTTTGCCCTGCCACCTCTCTGACAGCTATCACTAGCCCCTATAAAGATTCATAATATGAGTCAAACATTCACAACACATAATATAAACATAGAAGGCAAAAACAATCAACCACACCTTTTGTCGGTCATAAATAATTGTCCACCCATTGTCGCTCGGGGTTCAGATCATCGAGCAATAATTCCATAAACCAGCTCCAAGAAGCCCTATTTTTTACTTCAACCATTGCTACAGCCATCGGATACATTCCATCATTCCCGTCGATTGTGACAGCAATGAGCAGCTGGCCCGGAGTCGCTCCTTTCAAGTGGCAACCATCCAAACAAATAACTGGTCTACCATAGTTGATACACCCCAAGACCTTATCACCGGGCCCGAGCCATGGAGTTTCTAACCTCTTTATTTATTTTGTAGGTGTTTCTTTCCTAGCTAGCTTGAAGGAGAATTTTAGTTCATTACACAAAGAGGAGTCTGGACATTGAGATAAGTGGAAGTTGAAGCAAAAATATAGAAGAAATGGTGTGCATTTATAAATCTGCCTACACTCAGACGATGGTGGAGTATTTGACATTTTATTAGACCCAGACGATCTTAAATAAAAAAGCGTTATGTAGCCGACATTCATAGCTTTCCAAAGTGGTATTATGTGTTTTATTTGAGGTTTGTTTGCTATGTCAAACGTCCCGTTTACAAAGACCAAAATTCCAACCTCAGACCTGTTTTGTGTGTTTTATAGTTTGAGGTCACTTTTGTCATTTGAATTTTAGGGCCTTTTTGTAATTTGTAATTTTCCATTAGGGAGGTATTTTAGCCTCTCTAATCAGGTCCAGAACTCAGTTTTTGAACCTAAAATTGCAGCAGCAGCAACTCTTGCTTGGAGTCCTCTCCAAAACCCCCCGGTGCTCGGTTCTTACTTCAATGTAAACCCTAACACCAAAGCTCCTCCTCTCACTTGTTCTTGCACGGTATTGGAGAGAAGGATCGAGCTAGCTCTTCCAGCATCTTCCTTAGGAGGTGTCTTTGAGGTGTGGAGTTAGAAGATTGTGGCAAAAGCCAAGGTGGAGAGGTACTCTTCGAAGTGTCCCGAACCAGTCGTAATCCTCTGCCGAGTGAGGGCTTGCGGACCAGCTTGGTGCTCCCTGTTCTTCTCGTTTTTCCTTAAGGTCATTGTTGTATTTTGATATGAGATTATTGGTTTTTCTGTTCTTGTGAATTGCTGGGTGATATTTGTTGAATTGGATTCGTAATTTAGAAGTTGTGCAAGTTTTTCTAAGAGTGTCGCAAATCTGTTTTATGGCGGTGATTTCAGAGCTATTTGTTGTTTCAGGTATATCTCTGTTATTGTTACGAATTTTGTTCTAGATTTTTGAGGGATTGAAGCCCCGTGGATTGTGGTTAATTGAAGACCATTTGGTTTAATTTGGATTGAAATTTGCGATGTTGTACGTCGTTCTTTGGAGATCGCCAGATTTATCTCTACAGAAACTGTTTTAGGGCAGGTTAATGTTTCGTGGATAACTTCTGTTCCGTCACGTTTTTTAATGTGAAATTTGAACTGGAATGATATCTTGGATATTACTTGGAGCCCTGTAAATTTCATGGCATTTGGCTTTTTGCACCAAATTTTATACTCGTTCAAAATCACTGATTATTTTTTTGAGATAGCCAATTGTGCTATTTTTGGTGAATTGACCTCATTGCTTATTAGGGCACATCAACAGTTCCGCAAGACCATCTTGCATCCAGCCAAACACATGTACATCCTTTTAAATGCACTCATCTTTAGGTCAACACGCACTGAGGTTATAGGATTAGACCTCCGAATCTCCTCAACATAGGACAATATGAGCTTGTATTACTCATTGCCATCCCCTTTGTTAATTTTTTTGCTACCTTTTTTTCCCTTCTAGCAAGGCTGGGTGTGCTGTTGACGTTAAAGTCCTTCCTGACTGTCTCAATTATAGAAGAAAGGTCTCAGTCAGCCTGACTTTTAAATTTGTCCAAATAATGTGCTGCCACCTATTTGGCAGAGGCATGATGACTTTCTATCTTTCTCGAGCAAGTGTGAACGTCGTTGTAGCACTTTATTTGAAATTTCATTTCACCTTCCATTTTTTAGGCGTGCAGCCGCCAGGTGCCTCCTTCTTAGCAGGCAGCCCTCAACCAATGTGCGTCACTATGGGTGAATTTTATCATGTACCCATTCTTCACCGCATAATTGACAATTTTTTCTCTAATTTTATTCAGTGAACTATACTTTCTGCCAAACCCCATACTAGCGAAGGTGCGTTTTGCTTGTGGTGGGTGTCTAGGCCTACTCTCGGCCATGTCCATGTCTTCATCATTATTGGATTCACATAATGAACAGAGCTCCTCCTTATATTCCTTGTGTAGAGTTGCCAAGACGGAATGCAACACTATAGCAGGTTCGTCTTCAATTCCACATACCTCATTGGCCAAAATGTTGTTGTAGGCCCCACTTCAACTTGACGGCTAATAACAGATTTCTCAACACTCAAAGACGCCATTTGGTTTTCAACAAATTCTTCAACTTCACCAAAAAGCGGTTCACTTCAGCTCTCAGAAATCTCTAGGGTTTGCTAATCGCTAACAAAATGTCTGAGAAAATTGCGAGGAGTGTACTGTGTATTTATACAAGGCAAAGGAGGCACGTTGAACTGCGACGGTTCATCTAGTAAACCGCAGCAGTGTGACGATAAATTGCCACAGTTTCGTATTAAGCTGTCGTGGTGTATTGTCACACCACTGCGGTATACTAGATGAACCGTGGCGGTTAATGAAAATTGTAGTCTTATTTTTTTAAAACTATGGAGCCACGACGGTTTGTATACGAACCATCGCGGCTCAACATCATCACGTTTAACGGCAAACGTGACAGTGATGTTGACGGTGTCATTTTTCTATAGTTCAGTGATTAATTTGTTAATAAAAAAAGGATAATGGTTGGTTTGTCACTAACAGTAAAGAATGATGGTTGATTTGTCATTTTCCCATTAATAAATGATACTTTTACATTGTATGCTTATGGAATATACTAGTGAAATCGATTTTATCAAGGTTATTGGAGTCGTCCTAGTATGGATTGCTTCAAACATTCCCTTCTAAGACCCTTTTTTCTTAACCACAGGTAGGTTATCCTGGTATACTATTTTAATGCATATGAAAAATGCATCGAGTAATCTAGTATCTTCATGATTGTAGTTTTATGTACTTGGGACTCTCAAATAATGGGAGTGATTATTTTAAGCTTAGTTATTACGATGGGCGTGTAATCACATTTTTGTGGCCAATGACAAGCATCAAGTGTTAGAAAGATAGCACATTCCTATCCAATAGGGGTGTGCAGAACCGGACCGGTACCAAAGAACCGGACCGAAATCGCGGTTTCAGTATCGGTTCGGTGCATTTTATATGGGTATTGAACCGAGTCGGTGCTAAGGAGCTCTGCACCGGCTTTGTCGGTCCGGTTCTCGGTACTCAGTACCAAAGAACCGGACCACCTGAAGAACCGAGCCCTAATTAAATTAGGGCATTTTTCTTTCTGGTCTCATCTCGATCTCTCTCTCTCAAGTCTCTGCAGTTCGCTCAGCTCCTGGCTCCTGCACCCCGACCCCGAGTCCCGATCGAATCGATCCTGGCTGCACCCAGCCACGACGCCACCCCGGTCCTTGAGTGACGAGTCTTCAGCTCCTGCACGACTGCACCTCGAGTCCAGACCGTCAAAGTTCGAACGGTGATCGCAGGCGCACGACGCACTATGCTACCCGCTCCTACAACCCGAATCCCTGATCGGCCGATCCTACACCTCGCCACCACGAGTTCAGCTCCTGCACGGTTGCCCCCCGAATCCTCTATCTGCTGCTCAGTGCTCTGTGTGTCTGTCTATCTGAGCCTCCACTTCGGCCCTCCCAACCCGTCGGCTTCCGTTTTCAAACTCTTGTCAGTGATTCAGTGGTCAGTATTCCTATTTTATATTTCCATTTTCTGATTCTAGTTAATCGGCAGTGTTGTGTTGTCTCCTCTAAATGCAAATTGAAATTGTTGAATCCGTTATTCTAGTTAATCGGCAGTGTTTTGTTCAATCTGTTATCTGTTAGTGTTGATTTTGTATGTTTTGTTAATCTGTTCTTATTGAATCATCAATTTGTGAATTGTGATTGTTGAATCGGTTAGTGTTAATCCGATCTGGTGTTACTGTTAGACTGTACAATGTAATTATTTAGGGTTTTTTTTTTTGTATTTTATACATTTATAAATTTTTATTAAAATTTCAAAAATCAAAAACAAAATTCGGTACCAAACCGGTACCGGTACCAAACCAACTGGTTCGGTACCCAGACCGAAATAACCGGTTCGAGACCCGTACCAGTATTAAATTTTGAAGATCGATACTGACTGGTCCGGTACCGTACCACCTTGGAACCGGACCGTGCACACCCTACTATCCAATAACAGGTGTAGGATCCTTTGTGTTGATTTATTATGTGGTTCCAAGTGCCGGAAACATTATATGAGTGACGCTTGGTTATATGGTTTTATTGTGTACTTGCTATAGCTATAGCTATGATGATTAGGACTCTACTGAATATCAATTATTAACTGATGCATGGCCTCAAATGACATCAAAAGAATTATGCCAGTTAAGAGAGAGCAACTCCAAATTCATTTTCCTGTTCCATTAAAAAAAGGAAAATAGTATTATCCAAAACCCAAGCCTTACCACATAACTTGACGTGTAAAAGGACAGTCTGTTCGATGAAGTCTGCGAGTCAACCCTCGTCAGGCTGAAATGTATTACTGGTTCGCTGCAAATGGTTGTTTTGCTAGTTCTATTTGCTTTCTGCCCGCCAAAACTAGTTGTGCGCCATGAAACAGGGCGATGCCAATGATAATTCATCCTCTAGAGCTCACAATTGAAATCCAATGAGCTTGAGAACGTAGAATAAATTTGATTGCTTAACTACATTGACAAGGAAGGAGGATGAGATGAAAGAATAGCCTATAATTGAGAGCTTAGCCACAGAGAAGGCACTACAAGTAACTAATTTAGTTCAAACTCAGCAGCCATTATCATCCATTGCAAGTAAAAAGATGACCCCTCATTTGTGATAAGTCATGTTCATTACCCTTTTCACAATCTTTCATGCTCGACCTACCACCTAATCTTTCTGACAGAAGATCAATAGAAATACAATGGCGTTTCCTTCCTTCAAATCCACCACCCCAAAAAGGAAGATACACTTTATTTTGTTGATAGAAAGTAAACAAAGCTTCAACAAATCAACAGAAGAAGAAGAGCAAGAATTGCAGTTTGGCTAATGCCCATAAAACTGAAGATGCATATTACAATTACGACTGGTGAAAAAGTTCGAATATCAACAAATAATAAAAGAGATCTGCACATAAATTCTACAAAGTTGACAAGACATACAAGGAAAAAGTGGAATAAGGTTACCCATCAACATAGAAGAAAGTCCTCCCAGCCTTGAGTAAGATAAAAATAGGGAAAGACGGCAAACTGGTATTTAGACAGTACAGCGTAAATGTGGGAAATTCTTCAGAAAAAGTTCTATGAATCAGCAGTCTAACAGAACTGCTACCTTGCTCGGTTTAAATGCTACTAGGAAAGAAGATTAATAAATTCGTATGACCCAAATTCAATTGTCAAATAATTGCTACGTTTACGTTCGATTTATAATTCACTTTCACCACCAAATCGATCAGATCTGTGGATTCAAATTACTCCAGGAATGATCACATATCATAGATAGACCTTTAACAAAATCTGACCAAGAAGCCTCCTAGATGTAGCCGATCCGACCTTCATTTCCGCTCTATCTTCTCGTACCCCTGAATCTGACTCGTCGTGGTACCAGCCCACCGATTTCTGAGCATCTAGAACAAATTGGGAAATTCCTGAAACCCAAAAAAGAAAAAAGAAATATCAGAACCAACTCAGCTTTGAAAGAAAAATAATGAAAGTAATCGGGATAAAAAATGCGAACCCTGTTTGACGGTCTGTTTGTTTTCGCGGATATCGTGAACAGTGGCGGAAATTTTCCAGTAGAGCGGACGGCCGACGTAGAAGAGAACAAGAAGGAGGAGAATCACCATGGTTAAACGAAACGTAGCCTTGGCCGTTGAAGACGCCATTGCTGATCTCCCTCTTTTTTCAGAAAATCAGACGTACGGCGAAGTGTAAGAGAAAGAAACGGGGGAGAGAGAGAGAGTGAGAGGTTAAAACAATTTATATTATGATATTGGGGTTAGAAAAGAAACTCCCGAACAACGTTTCCATTTCTCATTTATTTTTTATTTTAATTGTTTTTACTTAAAATAGAGAACACATGTTCCAAGCTTAGGTAAGAAGTAAAACAATCAAAATTACAGTAGATAAAGGACTTTTACTTGTTATTTCTAAAGACAAAATATATAAATAAACAAATAAGAAAAACAATTCTAGCTGCACTTTAATGTCTTACCCGGTTCATTCACATGACTTTACATTCTCTACCATTATTTATTCTCTCCCCCTCCCTTTCTTCTTCTTCCAATAAATCTCCATTCTTCTTTCTCATAATGATGAACTACAATAACAGTAGAGCACACGAGTATGGACGCTCCTCCGTTTTTCTGTCTTTTCAGAAGATGATGTTATTATTGTGCAATATATGTATTAAGTGTAACCTTAATGACAAGTAACATAATAAATATGAAGATTGGATCTCGAATTCACAAAAAACCAATTTATATTTTATAAAATCAACTAAAATTTTTATTTTAAGAGTCATAAAAAAAATTGATTTTTATAATTGACGAAATTAACAATTAAGAAATAAAAGAAAGTAATTAACACGAAGATAAGTCTAAATGAAAAATAATTGAAACTTAATCAACAATACTACAATAACATCAATTAGTTAACTCAGAAATTTAAAATAAATAATATAATAATCTGTCGATCTATTATATTTTATAATTTTATTTATTTTTGACACATGTCTATACGAAAATATAATAAACAATAAATATGAATTCTACCAAAGTTATGTAATACAATAAAAACTTATAAGATTTATTTGAAATATCCCAAAATTTGAAAATTTCCGTACAATCCATATATTACGTTGTAATAGAATTTAATGATGTAATGATATCGTTTATGTTATGTGGCAAGTGAAATGTACTGTAAAAAGTCAAAGAAATATACAAAATAGGGAGTTTAGGACGAATGGGGACAACATTTGGCGTCCTCAACTCAGAGCTGTCAAAGTACGGACGCAAACGGACGCTGCGGACGGTAGCAAGGTCGTCCGTTTATAATCTGTCCAATTCTGGGACAATTCGGACTGGTGCGGACGTCTGCGGACGAGAAAAAATGGCGTCCGAATGAATCTGTTCTAAACCAGGACACATTTGGACGACTGCAGACGTGTCATGCGGACGACACACCGCGTTTGGAAGGTAAAAATTATCCGAAAAACCAATTTTTAAATTGGTGTCTTTTCCCTTTCTCATTGTTTTTCTCCCGATCTTCGCTGGGAGACACGTCCAAGCGGTGAGAAAAAGTGTTCTACTTGGCATACATGGACTGGACCCCTTCCCTTTCTATTGAAGTTGAACATGTAAGTGTGTCTATAAATGTCTACTTGTTCCTCCTTATTCTCTTCCTCTATTCTTTTCCTGCGAGAATTGTGAAGCAAGTGAGGGGAAGAATTAGCTACAGAAGTATAGCACAGGTGAGTAATAGGTGCGTACTAGATGAGTACTATGATTGATTGGGGTTGGTTGTTTTACTCTGAGTAATATTTTGTATTGTTGCTCTAGGAGTTCTGGCAGCAGACAACGACACTGTGAAGGAAACAGTGAGGGAAGTGGAGTTCTACGCTATTTGAGGTAAGAGTTATGAATGATAAGGGCCAATGGAGGCCTACATCACGAGGTTTTGCTTAAAATTGTCTTGTGAAGTTTTGTTTTTCTGCAAACTTAAGCTGTGAACTTAGTGGATTCTATTATGTGAATTGTTGATTCTCTGGACATCTCTGAACATGATTTAAGCTGTTTAAGCATGAAGTCCGTCAAAGTATAGAAGTATGGAAAGTTGTTTCAGGTTGGTTGTGATTTGCAGCAAGAGCGTTGAATCGTTTAAAGATTGATTTTGTCAATTATATAGTGTTAATTCCATGGACCTGATAACATGTGAAGAGACGTTGGTTTGATTAATTGGATTAACCTGAATGTTATATGGTGTTCTTCAGTGTTTAATTAACAGACCAAGAAATGACTAAGGTTAATGATCATGAATTGTGGTGCTTCAATTAGTTTGCCATTGATAGATGATCTTTTAATATACCTGTGAGTTTCTAGTGAAAGCATGTATATCTCTATAATTGTTGTGTTACTTTTTCATTGTTGACATTACATACATCACTTTAGGAATTATAAACTTGTTCATATTGTGTGACATAATAAATTTATGTAAATAGGCGTGCGGGGGTTCGGGAAAACAATGACGTCCCATTGTACGTAGGTTCATGATAGATGAAATAGGTTAGTTACATGGGATACTAGGGTTCATTGTCTCCTGTTCTGAAATCTCCAACGTTCTCGTAACAAAAGAGTGAATACTGGCATGTGGAACACTATGATGTTTATGTCTCCTTTGTGGAGTAATTTATTTTCCCATGGCCCTATGGTGTATGTCACTATTGGTTTAAAATTGCATTGTATGGTCATGCATTGCATACATAGCATTACATTCTAATTCTTGCTGAGCGTTAGACTCATTGTTTTCCCCCGTGATGTAAGTGATGCATTGGATAACAATCATGTTGTGGAAGAGGTATTCTAGGAAGACGTTTTGGATTATCAGCTACTTTGACTTGTTGGTTGTGGTTCAACACAGATGGATGTTGATAGTTTGCTGTGGGACTTATGATATGATAGAAGTTTCACAAATAGACTTTAATATTTTGATATGGGATAACTAATAGAATGGGATTGTGAAAAATATGTCTTTTGCTAATATTAGTAGGCTAACTATAAACTTTTGAACATGTAATTTTGAAAACGTTTATGCCAACTTATTAGTAGTTGGAAATCATTTTATTTTGACAAGTTGCGTAATTTACTCTAATAGTGTATAGCATTTGTGAAATAGAAAGCAAAAAAAAAAAAATTATAACCGTTTTTAAAATATAGTAAATAAATATTGAGAAAAATACGGGATGTTATAGTTGGTATTAGAGCACAACAAGGTCAAAATCAGTTCTAAAGACTGCTGATAATACAAAGCTTGTCATGGAATACGCTTCTCCCTATGTAAGTTTACTTGCATTTTATTAAATTGCACCGTAATTTATTATTTCAGTTTACTTATAAATAGTAAAAAAAATTTAACATGGCAAGAAGAACACAACGTAACAATCCAGTTCCTAATGAAAGAGATGAAGCTTTTAGCCGAATTGCGGATGTGATCGATCGACAATCTCAGCTGATTGAGCGACTTATAAAGCGTGGCACTCATGGTAATGGTGATAACAATAGCAATGGAAATAATCAAACTATTGTAGTACCTCCACCTACTGAAGCGGGTTGGGAGAAATTTCAATGACTCAGACCCCCTAACTTTGACGGAAATATTATTGACATTGCTAGAGCAGAAGCTTGGATCCGTTCCATTGAAAAGATGTTTGCGTATGCGGAAATACGAGAGACGGAAAAAGTAAAGTGTGCGACATATCTTCTGATAAATGTTGCACAATTTTGGTGGGATTTTGTGACACCTACGTTGAATCTGGCAACATTTACGTGGGAGAATTTCAAAGAACTATTCAATGAGAAATATTTCAGTTTTACTATCCAAAACCAGAAGATGATGGAGTTTATGAGGGTTCGTCAAATGGGGACAGTATCTGAATATATTCGTCGATTTGAGGCATTATCAAGATTTGCTTCGCATGTAGCAAATAATAATGGATTGAAGGTACAACAGTTCGTACAAAGATTGAAGATAGAGATCCTTCGCGGAGTAAGAATGACAGGCATTCGAGGTGTTCCTTACGCACAGATAGTGGCAAGAGCTTTAGATGCTAAGGATGTGGAAAATATTGCCACTAGACAACGAGAGTTTACTCAACGAATTGGGAAGAATACTCAGCCTTTTCAACAGCGAGGGAACCCAATGAACAACAGTGGAGTGAGAAGACCACCTGTACAGGACTTACAGCAAGGATGAGATATACGTCCTACGAATGAAGTGCTTGTTACTACACTCATGGCTGCGCTGGTCATATGTCCGAAGTGTAAAAAGGGTCACACTGGACCATGTAAGATGGGAATGATTGTATTGGACAACCTGGACACATTGCGCAACGTTGTCCAACTAGCGATACAGCTCCACAAGTCTTTGCATTGCAAGAAGAGGATAGGGAGGAAGAAGAATTTCCAACAGTGATATCAAGTACTTAAATTGTTGTGCACTTACCTTTATATTCTTATAAGCATGATATGATATTTCACATAGTAATGATTTAAGTAACATAGGTACAACGTACGTTAATAATGAAGCTGCTTATACGTTATTTGATACTGGAGCTACTCATTCGTTTATATCAACACAATTTTGCGTGAAACAAAAGTGTTCCTCTAAAGTTCCAAAGAAAGGTTATCAAATCCTTACCCCTTCTGGTGGCTATATGACTGCAAATTGTATTCTAGAAGATTATGCAATTCAAATAAATGATCGTATTTTTCAAGCTACCCTCATTGTGATTGATATAAAGGGATTTGACCTCATCTTGGGCATCGATTGGTTAAACGTTAATCATGCAATTATTAATTGTGCACGACGAGAAATTTGATTCTATCCTGTTGACGGAGAGCCATACGTGTTCCAAGGCATGAAAGAGAATGGCACGTTAACCATTATCTCTACTCTTAAAGTGAATCAATTATTGCGACACGGATGTGAAGGATTTCTTGTTCATATAGTGAATACTATAGTAAAAGTTGATACCAAAGTTGAAGATATAAAAGTTGTTCGAGAATTTCCTGGTGTCTTCTTGGATGATCTTCCAGGATTGCCTCCCGTCAGAGAGATTGATTTTATGATAGATTTACAACTTGGCGCGGAACCAATTGCGAAAAATCCATATCGTATGGCGCCAGCAGAATTATGGAAATTAAAAACTCAACTTGAAGAATTGGCGCAAAAAGGGTTTATTCGACCTAGTTTTCACCCTGGGGAGCTCCGGTATTGTTTGTGAAAAAGAAAGACGGATCGTTACGCATGTGCGTGGATTATCGGGACTTGAATAAAGTGACGATCAAGAATAAATACCCTTTGCCCCACATTGATGACTTATTTGATCAACTCAATGGTGCTTGCATCTTTTCTAAGATTGATCTTCGATCAGGATATTATCAATTAGGAGTTAAACAAGAGGATATACCAAAGACGGCTTTTCAAACTAGATATGGGCATTACGAATTTATGGTGATTTCCTTTGGATTGACGAATGCTCCTGCAGCTTTTATGGATTTGATGCATCACATTTTCAATGATTATTTGGACAAGTTCATAGTTGTTTTCATCGACGATATTCTTGTTTATTCTCGATCTGAGGAAGAGCATGTTGAGCACTTGAGGATTACTTTGAATATTCTCAAACAACGCCAGTTATATGCTAAGTTTTCAAAGTGTGATTTCTAGTTAAAGGAAGTTTGTTTCCTTGGTCACGTGATATCACAAGAAGGTATCGCTGTGGATCCTGCAAAAATCCAAGCAATTGTTGAATGGGAACAACCAAAAAGTGTAAAAGATGTTCGCAGTTTTCTTGGCTTGGCTGGGTATTATCAACGTTTCATTGAAGGATTTTGAAAGATTGCTGTACCTTTTACTAGTTTAACCAAGAAGAATGTGTGATTCACGTGGTCTGATAACTATGAAAAGAGCTTTCAGGAACTCAAACATCGATTAACAACTGCACCTGTATTAACTTTGCCTGTGGAGAATGAGAATTTCAGTATATATTGTGATGCTTCTAGACGTGGATTTGGCGGAGTATTAATGCAACAAGGAAAAGTAATCGTTTATGCTTCTAGACAACTCAAATCGCACGAGATTAATTATCCGACGCATGATCTTGAATTAGTTATGGTGGTCTTTACTTTGAAGCTTGGGAGACATTATCTTTATGGGCAGCGATGTGAAATATTTACAGATCACAAGAGTTTGAAGTATATCTTTACATAGAAAGAGCTAAATATGAGGCACCGACGCTGGCTTGAATATGTAAAAGATTACGACTGTGATATTAAATATCACCATGTCAAAGCAAATGTGGTGGCAAATGCTTTAAGTCGTAAATTTGCGGTGATGAGTATGACTTGTAAAGAGATACCAACTGGATTATTGAAAGACATGCAAGAACTGGATGTACAGTTAATTCTAGAATATCTGACAGATGTTTTGTCTGCCTTAACTCTTTAACCCACAATTTTAGAACGAATAAAAGAAGTTCAAATGAAAGATGCCCATTGTGAAGACTTCAAGTTAAACCCAACTCTCCTTGAGTTTCGCCATTATTCGTTATCTACGGATGGCATTGTAAAGTATAAAGATAGATGGTATGTTCCCGAAACTCTTTTGCAAATAGCAATTATGAAATAACCACATTCGTCCAGTTATTCTATTCATCTTGGATGCAATAAGATGTACAAATATCTTCAGAAGCATTATTTCTGGCCGGGAATGAAGGTTACTATTGCTTTTTATGTGACCCATTGTGAGATATGCCAACAAGTAAAAGCTGAGCATTAAAGGCCTGGTGGGGTGCTTCAACCACTACCTATACCACAATGGAAATAAGAACGTATTACTATGAATTATGTAACTGGGTTACCAAGATTGGTAAACGGTCATGACGCAATATGGGTCATTATTGACAAATTAACAAAAGTTGCTCATTTCTTACCCGTATGTATGACGTTTACGATGACACAGTTTGCATATCTATATGTTAAAGAAATTATACGGCTTCATGGTACACCTGTATCTATTGTATCTTATCGTGATCCACGATTCATGTCTATATTTTGGAAAAGTCTAAATAAAGCTATGGGTACGGACTTGACAATGAGTACAGCTTTCCATTGATAGACTGATGGTCAGAGTGAGCGGACAATTCAGATTTTGGAAGATATGTTGTGAGCATGTATTCTGGAATATCACGGAGGATGGGAAAAGATCTTACCATTAGCTGAATTTGCTTATAATAACAGTTATCAAGCGACCATTGGTATGGCTCCATATGAAGCATTATATGGTAAAAAATGCCAAACTTCTCTTGCATGGAGTGAAGTGGATGAAGATAAATACTTTGAGCCTGATATGGTTCAACATGCAACAAATATTGTGGCTCTTATTCATGAACGTATGCAAGCTGCCCAAGATCGTCAAAAGAGTTATGCAGATAATCGTCGGCGAGAATTGGAGTTTGCTGTGGGTGATCGAGTGTATTTAAGGTTATCGCCATTCAAAGGAGTTATGCGGTTTGGAAGGAAAGGCAAGCTGAATCTGTGTTTTATTGGGCCTTTTGAAATTACGGAACGAATTGGTAATGTGGCCTATCGTTTACGTCTACTTGCGACTATGTCTGGCTTACATGATGTATTCCATATTTGTATGTTGTGGAAATGCCTTGGTCGTACCACTCTTTTTAGACCCTAGGAACAAATTAGAGTGTATACTAATATGAGTTATGAAGAAAAGCCGCTCTGAATTCTAGATTATAGCATAAAGAAACTACGGAATAAAGAAGTTCCTCTCGTTAAAGTCCTATGGTAGAATCAAGTAAATGAAGAAGAAGCCACGTGGGAGAGACAAGACGACATGGAAATGCGGTATCCAGAGTTATTTCATAACTAAATTTTGGGGACAAAATTTTTGTAAGGTGGATGGATTATAATATCCTAAAATTTGAAAATTTTCGTATAATCCATATATTACGTTGTAATAGAATTTAATGATATAATGATATGGTTTATGTCATGTGGCAAGTGAAATGTAGTGTAAAAAGTTAAAGAAATATGCAAAATAGGGAGTTTAGGACGAATGGGGACGACATTTGGCATCCTCAACTCGGAGCTGTCAAAGTACGGACGTAAATGGAACCTGCGGACGGTAGTAGGGTCGTCCATTTTTAATCTGCCAATTCTAGGACAATTCGGACTGGTGCGGACGTTTGCGGACAAGAAAAGATGGCGTCATAATGAATCTGTCCTAAATCTGGACACATTCGGACGACTGCAGACTTGTCATGCGGACGACACACCACGTCCGGAAGGTCAAAATTGTCTAAAAAACACATTTTTAAACTGTTGTCTTTTCCCTTTCTCGTCATTTTCCTCCCGATCTTCGTTGGGAGACACATCCAAACAGTGATAAAAAGTGTTCTGCTTGGCATACATGGAATAGACCACTTCCCTTTCTATTAAAGTTGAGCAGGTAAGTGTGTCTATAAATGTCTACCTGTTCCTCCCTGTTCTCTTCCTCTATTCTTTTCCTACGAGAATTGTGAAGCAAGTGAGGGGAAGAATTAGCTATAGAAGTATAGCACAGGTGAGTACTAGGTGAGTACTAGATGAGTACTATGATTGATTGGGGTTGGTTGTTTTACTCTGAGTAATATTTTGTATTGTTGCTCTAGGAGTTCTGGTAGCAGACAACGACACTGTGAAGGAAACAGTGAGGGAAGTGGAGTTCTACACTACTTGAGGTAAGAGTTATGAATGATGTGTAGCCAATGGAGGCCTACATCACGGGGTTTTGCTTGAAATTGTCTTGTGAAGTTTTGTTTTTCTGCAAACTTAAGCTGTGAACTTAATGGATTCTATTATGTGAATTGTTAATTCTCTGGACATCTCTGAACATGATTTAAGCTGTTTAAGCATGAAGTTCGTCGAAGTAAAGAAATATGGAAAGTTGTTTCAGGTTGGTTGTGATTTGCAGCTTGAGCGTTAAATCGGTTAAAGATTGATTTGTCAATTATATAGTGTTCATTCCATGGACTTGATAACATGTGAAGAGACGTTGGGTTGATTAATTGGATTAACCTGAATGTTATATTGTGTTCTTTAGTGTTTAATTAACAAACCAAGAAATGACTAAGGTTAATGATCATGAATTGTGGTGCTTCAATTAGTTTGCCATTGATAGATGATCTTTTAATATACCTGTGAGTTTCTAGTGAAAACATGTATATCTCTATAATTGTTGTGCTACTTTTTCATTGTTGACATTACATACATCACTTTAGGAATTATAAACTTGTTCATATTGTGTGACATAATAAATTTATGTAAATAGAAGTGGGGGAGTTCGGGAAAACAATGACGTCCCATTGTACGTAGGTTCATGATAAAGGAAATAGGTTAGTTATATGGGATACTAGGGTTCATTGTCTCCTGTTCTAAAATTCCCAATGTTCTGGTAATAAAAGAGTGAATACCGGCATGTGGAACACTATGATGTTTATGTCTCCTTTGTGGAGCAATTTATTTTCCCATGGCCCTATGGTGTATGTCGTTCTTGGTTTAAAATTGCACTGTATGGTCATGCATTGCATTACATCGCATTACATTCTAATTCTTGTTGAGCATTAGACTCATTGTTTTCCCTCGTGATGTAGGTGATGCATTGGATAACAATCATGTTGTGGAAGAGGTATTCTAGGACGACGTTTTGGATTATCAGCTACTTTGACTTGTTGGTTGTGGTTCAACACAAATGGATGTTGATAGTTTGTTGTGGGACTTATGATATGATAGAAGTTTCATAGATAGACTTTGATATTTTGATAGAATGGGACTGTGAAAAATATGTCTTTCGCTAATATTAGTAGGCTAACTATAAAATTTTGAACATGTAAATGGACTATTTTGAAAACGTTTATGGTAACTTATTAGTAGTTGGAAATCATTTTGTTTTGACAAGTTGCGTAATTTACTCTAATAGTGTATAGCATTTGTGAAATAGAAAGCAAAAATATATATATATATATACCCTTTTTAAAAATATAATAAATAAATATTGGGAAAAATACGGGATGTTACATTATTACTTTTGGCATTAATATTATTGGACATTCATGAGGAAAGCTATCAAAATTGATTATTTCCATAAACGAGGGATATGTACATGCATCAATTATGTAGATTACCATTACCAAGAGAAAGAAATAGAGAAATTTATTGTTGGCGGATTCCTTTCTATGGCTTGACATCCATTCAAAAGAAAAATAATCTCCTTCGACCAAAACTACTTCTCAAAATTTGAAAGGGTTTGGCGACCATAGAGACAAAGAAGCTTGTAGAGTCATAATTCTGTAATTTTGGTCACGTCTAATGATTTTCAGCAGATTGATATTACAAAAGAGCATACAAATTGTGTAGGTTATTAAAGATTCAAAGCCTTTCTCATATGTTATTGGATTTCTGGATTTTGATGTGATAATTCATGATAAGTTAAAAAATACGACGAATTAGAGGTAGATTGGCCTAGTTAGAGCATCTGAAGTTGAGAAAAAACAAAGTAATTCGAAGGAACAATGAATTCTTAGACACTTTTTATGTGAATTAGAGATTTTCGAAGATTAAGAGAAAATTTGTATTTATTTTCATTAAAGTTGGATTTTTGTCAAATCAAAGTAGGATTTTCGGAAATACAACATAATCATCGAGAGTAAGTCAACCTATATATCTTCTTTCTCTATTTCATTAGAAATTCATAATTTTAATTTTAATTTTGGGTTAGATTGAAGACTCCCCAGATCATTGTTAAAACATAATATTTAGAGCGTAAATTCGCAAAGAAAATCAAGGGAATTACGAGTTTGGCAGTAAGTCAAATTGTTTTTTATAGATTTCGTTTTGTTAAAGGCTTAAAAATAAAAATATTTTCTCTTTTAAATTCTCAAAACTAATACAGTGGAAGACGTTCCTTTAAAACTTTATTTTCAAAACAACAAAACAAACTAGTGCTTACTACAAATGCTTTTCCATAGAAAATATACAATTTTGCTTATAGAAAACCAAACCCTTGGTCGTTAACCGTTCTCGTTTAGCTTAGGCAACACAGTCTCACTGTCAAATCCATCATCAATTGTTGCCCTCCATGATATGATGGACTACTAGGTCCATCATAAAAATAAAGGCTTAATGTCTTATCAACTCATGCTCTTCCCACTATTTGGAAGGTAACTCATCAAAAGCGCAAATAAAAGAGATATAAACCCAAGGAAGTCAAAGAGGCCCCACGACCCTAATGCTATGGAAAGAAGCCCAAGAAGACTCAATTAAAGGAGAAGAAAGACCAAAGGAAAAAAGAGATAAGGAAAACTTCTAAAATCAACCAAAGCAAGTGGACAAAACTCAACCAATTTGGCAATCATCCAAGTGGCAAATTTTGAAGGAAAGTAGCTACCAACCAAGCCTCTCTTTCATGGCCCTCAAGCCAACAAAGAGTTGCCAAAATATTAGCTTTAGAAAGTTACTAAAACTATTGTTTACTAATCGGCCAGTTAGGACCGAATATTTAGTGTGTTTCCTATTTTATACTTTGTATTTGGCTATATAAAGCCACCTAATGCTTATATTTTAGACACTTGAATTTGAATACAAAAAGCTTTTACTTATTTCGAAATTGGAGAGATTCCTTTTTCAAACACTTTGGTAAGTTACATACAAAGTATCCTTGTGTGAGTAATATCACAAGATTGAGCTCATTTGGAGTTGAGTGAGTTCTCTTATTGGCATATACATCTCTACTCATTGAGGAAAGATTGTGAGAAGTGGTGTCCAACCATCAAGAGACGTCATCATCAGCAAAGCATCCATTCAAAGGTTCCATGTTTCCATATTTGCTAAATCCGACCACTTGGAGTATTTTTAACATATTTCCTAATTTTTAAAGGATATTTCCAAAGTTTTTGGTTCTTTTCCTTATTCATTCAAGAAAAAGTGGTTTAAATTTCAACTTAAAAGCATATAAAACAAAGGAGTTACAAGCTTTCAAATTTCACTTTCCAAAAGTGATGCACCAGCAAAAGAGGTAAAGAAATAACCTGTAAAATATGTGGAAGAAGTGTTGAATAATTGGTTGAAGAAGTACGATAATTGTTGAAGTATGTTGAACAACCAATAGAGGTTGTTTTCTGGCTTTGCGGTTGCAGAGCGGTTGAGGCCGCGGTCGAGTTTCTCGTCCAAAAAACAACACAAATTCAATCTTTTTGTGGCGGTCTATGTTTTGGTCACAAAAATCGGTCGAGTTGGTCGACCTAATGTTGAGTTTGCTTATTTTTCTGCAATTTCAATTATGGAAGGTTCGACTTTGGAAGCTTGCAACTCATTCATTTTAAAAGATTTTGAGCTGAAATTTTGACCACATCTTTTTGAATAAGATAAGAAAAGAACCCTTCAAGAATCATATAAATATCAGCCATAGATTAAGAAATAGGCGTGATACAAAATAAGTCACCAGAAATAGAAAGTAATGGAGATAAATGCTCCCGTATGGATGATTTGTCGATGACGCATCTTTGGAAAGTTGGACACCAATTCACACCTTCTTCCTCCAAGGAATAAGAATGTGGATGCCAATAAGAAAGGTTGCCTAACTTACAAGTAACCTTAATACCGTGATATAATACACACGAGGGGGAACTTTGGATATAACTTACCAAAGGTTTGAAAAAGGAATCACTCCAATTTTGATAACTAAGCAAAATCTTTTTGTATTCAATTTCAATCATCCTAAACATAAGCATTAGGTGACTTTATATAGCCTTTTAAGAAACATAAAATAATAATAAACTAATTAAACAATAATAACCCCAATCGACTCATAGAATAAGTTATTCGATTTTCTACTTAATAAAACTAGGTTAATTAACTAAAATAATATTTAATTAATATCTTTCGTTCTTCTCTACCAAGTCTAGATGTATTTTACAGCTAATCTATGTTGGTGCTTGACCACTTGGATGGTTTTCATGTAGAGATTTCCTTAGTCTCCAAACTTGGACACTTGGACTTTCTTTATTCTTTGCTCTCTGTTCTATGGGCTTTGACATAGCAAATGAGTCCAACTTTAGCGATCTAACTCATTCTAGAAAGCTTAGAAACGCAGATACAATCGTCATTAAGCACAATTTTTGAAATGACATTGTATTGAATGCTAAAATAGTCAAATACTCATTGGAGGTCAAAAGGAAGACAGTTTTTGAAAAGCCCATCAAATATTTCACAATTGTCCTTGGACTTCCACCTATGCTTGACCTTGAATCTCTTCATACTAATCCTAAAAACTTGATTAATAATGGAATAGATCTGTATTCCATCAAAAAGTGAGTCTCAGCTAAAATAAGGAAAGTGGAGTTTCGGTCGAGTAGTCTGACCACCCCCTCGACCGCAGCACAAAAGTCGACTCTGCCTTCCTTTTCGAACGAAGAACCTGACTGCATCCGCGTCTGATTCATCAACCGATTTTTTCTAGATGTTTCTGTTTACCTTTTTGAATGCCATCCTTGACTGCGGCCTCAACCATCCCTTCGACTGCTAGTTCAGAAGCTTCATCCATTATTTATTCACAACTTCAACACTTCAAAGACATATTCTACAGGTTATATTCTAACACCTTCCGCTGCTGCATCACGATAGGTGTGTACCTACATCATGAGATGACCATGATCCTAACGCTCAGCAAGAAATAGAATGAAGTATGAAGCATGCACATGTTTGATTATGTCACAAAGGAATAATTTGTCTTTTATTCATAGTCTTGTATCATTAAACTCATACATTGAGCTAGGATGTTGGGACATTGTGAATATTTTCCACAAGGAGAATAGTTTCTGGCCAGAAACTAACTCTCAGGAGACAAACTCTCACATCCCAATGAGGGAAGAGTTTAATCTCAAATCTCTTAGTTATAATCCAAACTACCTCCCCAACCCCTAATTCCCATTATATTTATTTAGTCTGATCTCTCCCATGCAATGTCTCTCCCATGCAATGTGAATACCAATCCAAATATGGCATCACTCTTATGTTTATCATCATGATGCACGTTCATACAATGCTTATAAATGGTATAACAACATGCATCACAATATAGTGAATAACAATACGTGCGATATCAACAGGAATAACAATATAGTAAATAACAATACGTGCAATAACAACAGAGATCACAATATAATAGAGAACAATATGTGCGATATCAACAGGAATCACAATATAGTAAAGAACAATACTTGCGATAATAACAATGATCACAATATAGTAAAGAACAATACGTGCGATAACAACAGGAATCATAATATAGTAGAGAGCAATACATGCAACAACAACAGGGATCACAATATAGTAAAGAACAATATGTGCGATAACAATAGGGATCACCATATAGTAAAGAACAATACATGCGAGAACAACAGAGATCACAATATAGTAAAGAATAATATGTGCGATAACAATAGGGATCACCATATAATAAAGAACAATACATGCGATAACAATAGGGATCACCATAGAGTAAAGAACTATACGTTCGATAACAACAGGGATCACAATCAACAGAGAGAAATAACACAACATCAATAAATGAATCTATCAACCTATCACATACCACAAAATCCAAGATATGTAAATTAAACACAACAATCCTAATCTCATGATGTAGGCCTCCACTAGCCAATCACATGCACTATTTCTTACCTGGCGTTCATAATGCGTTTTTGCACTTCCTCCTTCCTCTTAATACCTTCAAAACTAATTAAATAAGCCATTAGTTAATAATCCAACAACTCTTTAATCTCAACGGCTTCCCCAACAAAATCCCTTATTTATTTACTTAACAGAATATCATAGTCCAAATGCACTTAATCGCTTAATACAATACCAACAGAAATATAAGCATATGAAATCAAGCTTCACCAACACTTAACAATTTCTCAATTATAATTCTTCAATATCCCACATACATAACATAAAAGAAATCACCCACACATGCGGTAGTCAAACCCCAAAGGCATTATAGCAACACAGATCATTAACCTCAGCATCATTTCAATTAACAGAATGACTAATTGAATATATATTAGCCCAAGATTAAAACCAACAGACCCCTCTTCCACCACATCAGAATCTCTAGAAGTTTAAACATAAATCCCAACACCAACATCTATTAATAATAAAAAAACAGAACTTCAACATAGTAGGACACCCAACATTCATCAATGGACACTTCCTCCATAATATCTAAAAATATAGAAAGCTTAACCGATTAGCAAAAGCAATGTCTCCTTGCATAATATGGATTCCAAACATTCATGATCAGGGTGTGAATGAGTCGAATTACTTATCCCTCGGTCTATTAGTGAACTATCTCTCTAGGTATTGTGAAAGATGTTCCACTAGAAATATTCTTGTTATTGCGTCAACTCATATTCCCAAAAAAAGGTGGTCAGAGTCCTGGTCTCCTCCCACTGCTTGTAAGCTTACGGTTTCATGTTCTATTTCACTTCCCGATGGGGGTTCATCATGGAAGAAAGAACTCACTGAGCTGAGATCACTAACTAATACTAATCTAATACTAATAGAATAGAAAAGAACTGTCTTTTCTGTATACTTTCCCCGGTTCCATTGCTACCGCGGGCTTTATGCAATCAATCGGATCGGATCATATAGATATCCCTTATAGCGATTCTCTTTATCGCTTATCATAGGGTAGAGCAGCTTGGTAGCTCGCAAGGCTCATAACCTTGAAGTCACGGGTTCAAATCCTGTCTCCGCAACATTTTTTTGGTTAAAAAATTGAGGTTTGGGTAGAGCAGCTTGGTAGCTCGCAAGGCTCATAACCTTGAAGTCACGGGTTCAAATCCTGTCTCCGCAACATTTTTTTGGTTAAAAAATTGAGGTTTGATTTTGGTAACTAGTAATCACTTCTTTTTTTTTTATGTTTGGGGGGGCGGGGGTGGTGGTGGGTAGAACCACTAGTCATCGACTCCCGGGAAAGGGTAGAAGAATGGGACCTATTATGGGA
>CM039479.1:2169582-2205231 GCA_022433065.1 Begonia loranthoides
GAGAGAGAGAGAGAGAGAGAGAGAGAGAGAGAGAGAGAGAGAGAGAGAGAGAGAGAGTAGGAACGAAGCAGTTCTGACTTCCGACCACGGTTTTGTGTTCTTGTCGTCCGCGCGAGTAACCTTTGTGAAGGTGGTTTCTGATGCACCCCGAGATCCTAACACCTGAGCGTAAGCCAAAAGGCTCATTATTTATCTAACGAATGTTCATTTTGCAAGTGAAAACTAAGCTAATGGAACTTGAAGGATGAACCAAGACATGATGACAAAGAAGCTCCTAGGCATGTTCTCATTTGGAACCAAGAAGCTACCCTCAGCTTGGAGCAACCACCCGCGACCACTTAGAGTATTTCAAGACTGAGTCCAATGAAGCCTCATAGAACGAGATATGTTCATTTTATTTTCTAGTATGTTAGTTAGATTTATATTTGACTAAGATACAATTTGTTAGGGTATTTTTGGTTGGATTTAACGTTCGTTTAATTTGCATTTATTATTGGAATGCTCCGCTAGCATGTTAGTTAAGCATTCATGCCTAAAACTTTGATATAAGGGCAAATCTGTAATTTTTCATTACAGCTTCCTTTGGGAGGTAGTTTAGCCTCTCTAATGAGATCATAAACTCAATTTTGAACCCTAAATCACAACTCTCATTTTTGTTTGGAGATTCCTCTCAAACACTCTAGGTGTTCTCAGTTCTTGCTTCACCGGAAATCGAACACCAAAGCCTTCCCTCTCACGTTTCTTGGTCAGTCTTGGATAGGGGTGGAATCAGTACTGTTCGATTTGGTTCTATAGTGAATTAAAACTGAATCGACTCAGTTCTGTTTTGAAAATAAAAAATTGAAACCGAACCGAATTTATTGGAAAACCTATAAAAAATCGAACCCCAGTTTTTGGTTTTTCTCTGTTCGGTTTTTGAATTTTTTGGTTCGGTTTTTGAAAAAACCAAAAAATTTAGATTTTCTTAACTTCTCGGTTTTCAAATAGTGTTGACAATATTTGGTATGTCGTTTATGTGTCATTCATTTGTCAATTCATATAATTTATTATTTTAAATATTTATATTACATCATGATAGATTAAAATTATATAAATAATTAGATTATAATTTTATTATTTATGAAAAAATTGTAAAAAAAATCATAAAGTGTAGTAGTAAATACTGGATTATTGGAATTATGTTAAATGAATTGATTTAGATTTATTTCAGTTTGGGTAGGTTTTACTCAGTTTTTCTTCATTAAAACCAAGAATCAAACCAAAAATTTTGGTTATATTCTATTCGTTTTCAAATTCACTTTTTTTACCTTTTAAAACCAAACCAAACCGAGTAAAATTATTCGGTTCGATTTGGTTACCCGGTTCAAACCGAACCGATTTCCACCATTAGTCTTGGAGAGGAAGGGTAGGCTAATTCTTCCAACATCTTCTCATGGAGCTGTCATTGGCGTGAAGATTTAGAAGATCGAGTCAAACCCACGGTTGGAGTGGTCTTTTGCTTGAAGAGACCCGAACTAGTTGCCATTCCTCAGAAGTGTGAGGTTTTGGCAGACCAACTTGGTGCCCTATTCTTTCTTCTTTATTTTTCGAATATGGTTATTGTCATATTTTGAAGTTGCTGGTACTTGATTGATTGTTGGATATTAATAGATAATTCGTGAATTGGAATTGAATTTTATGAGTTGTACATGTTGTTTTTGAAGAACCGCAATATGTCTTTTTGAGTCGCTAATTTCAAGTACGGTTTTCTTCCGAACATAACTCAGAATGTAGAATGAAATTGAGTGCAATTTTTGTGCGTGTTTTAGCCCCTGTTTAATTGACGTCCCCTCCAAATTTGATGTCAATTGGACTTCAAATTCGTGAGTTATTGATTTATCATTCAGGTTGGTCGTAATCTGTTTTTTCGTAGTGATTTTTGAATAGCTCATTGTTTTATTCATAGCTCCGTGATTACAACGAGTTTTAGGGTGAAATTTGGTGGAGGTATCTTGTTAATTGATTACTGATTGGCTTCTAAATTTGGGGTGATAAAACCGTATGCTCATTAAGTTCTAGTTGATTCATTTTTATTGCTCAGGTTTTGTGATTGCCTATTGAGATTTGCTAGTGTCGCCTTCTAGAATTTTAGGGCACATTAGTTTTTGTTTTGGTAAGCTTTTCCTCTCTGTTTTTGAATCCAAATATTAGGGTTTATTGTGGCTTCAGATTTAAGTTGATTTGAGCTTGAAAACTCGAATCCAAGGGAAATCTCTAGTTGTTTGTGATGCATTTGAAGTCTAGGAGGGTTTATTGTCCATTTGGAGTTGAAACGGAGGAGAACGGTACGTCTATGGCAAAGAAATCGCCCGAGAGAAGGACCTGATCGATCTGCTGATTGACTAGGGGCTAGTGGTCGATCGACCACAACATTTGCAATTGATTGACCTAAGGCTATGGCTGTCGACCAAGGAATTGTGATCGATCGACCAAGCAGTGGTCAATCGACCGATAATTCCTCGATGGACCACAACTCATTCTCCAAAGGGCGTGGCCCATCGACCAGCAATTTGTGGTCGATTGACCAAGCAGTGGCCAATGGACTACAAATCGGTAGATTGACCGCAAGTATGCAAAAATGGACTTATTACAGCTAACTCCCGCTGCTTTGGTACGAGCGATATATGTTCATTTGCACCTCGGTTGGGTTCCTTAACTTGACAAAGGACCCACCCACCTATTTGTGACTCATTGTTGTAAATTCTTGTCCATTGACAAAACTTGAGGCTCCGTTTGGTTTATGGTCTTTGAGCCGGTTTTCCTCGAAAGTCATCCTCCGTTGATTTTAGATGAGTCCCAGTGATCATCGAGTCTTAGATGGTTGTGAGCGTGTCGTTTCGACAGTTGTAAAGTTTTGGTTGACCATCGTCGTGTCTACTCGACCCTAAATGGTCCCCATTGAATGTTGTTGAGTCTGGTCATGGCTGTGAGGCCCCGGTTAACCTTTGTCTTGCCTCGATGGCTGTTGAGTGGTCTCAGTTGACCACCATGATGCCTTGAGGGCTAAGTGGATTGGGTTGATTGTGTTGTGTTCTACCTTTCGTCACCATGTCTTGTTGACTGGTTGGGCTTATGGGTGGTCTGTTGGGGTGCCAGGTCGGCCATGGTTGTGTTTGGTTGCCTGCACCATTTGATTTCTGGAATTGGGTTTAGTGAACTCCATTCGGCTTTGTCAGCCATGCCTTATTCTACATCGTGTAGATTTCCAGTTTGAGGTGTAGGGGACTCATCGTTCCTCATTTGATTCGGGAAGTCTTGTGTTGATCCTTCAGGTCGGGGTTGGTTTCTGGTTTAGGATCTTTGTTGTACTCCAGATTTTGTTTCTGGTTTGGAACTTGTGTTGTCCCTAGAAATCGTCTTGGAATCTAGTCTTGCTTAAAGATTATCAGTTATCCTTTGTATGTTTGTTGGAATGTTGACATCGGAGAGAGTATAGTCTCTTGTCGGCTTCTAACTACCTAGGGTAAACTCTCTCGCAACCCGACAAAGGAAGGGAATAGTTCTCTCGTAACCCACTGTGGGAAGGACATAATTTTTCCAGTCTACTTGGTTAGATCCGAACTACCTCTTCATCCCCCAACTCTCCTTTTTCCTTTTTCCATTCATTTCCGTCATTCATTTTTCCTCACATAAATGCATATGAATACCCCCTCCAACGGGGCATTTCCTACTTGTTTCTATTATGATGCATGTCAATGACAAACATTATCGTGATGCATGTCAATGAAAAGCAGTAATCACAACAATATAAAAGTATGAGACATGAAGCAGTAATCACAACAATACAATAGAATGAAACATGAGAAACCTACTAACATACTTTACGTGGTGATATACTCTAAAACATGCTTGGTAATTTAAAAGATACAATAACAATATAGGCATGCTTGGCAATTTAAAAGGAAGGAATAACAATATAGACATACTTTGCAATTTAAAGAAAACAATAACGATATAGGCATGCTTGGTAATTTAAAGAAAGCAATAACAACATAGACATGCTTGGCAGTTTAAAAGATATAATAACAATATGTTAACATTCTAAACATGCTTAGAGATTAGATTAATAATGTGCGAACAACATGGCATAATAAATAAGGCAGCATGGTATAAACGCTAACAAACAATCAAGGGAAAGACACTGCTTATGGTGTAGGGCCTCCACTAGCCAATGACTCTATCTCAATTTTTTACCTCGAAGGGTTAACGCGTATTAGCACTTAATCTTTATCCTTCTTATCCATTTAAATACCTTCATGATTAAAACATTTACTTACTAATAACAATCCTTTAACAACCATTCCGTTCTAACCATAACATATTCCTCAAATTCCTAAATCACCTGGACTGTCAACATTTATCACAAAACTTTTCTTTAACTAATCACTTATCATAAACAGAATATAAACACTCTAGATAAACTCACGACCAGAAGTTCACACAACCAACAACAGACAACAGAGAGTAATATCCAATTATTGTCCAATAATGTACATTTAATCTTGTAGAATCAAGCAAAAGGCTATCACAATAGAGAATAATCATCCAACAACAGAGCATTTCCATATATATTCAATCATCCAACAGGTTGATTTAGAACATCAATTTAACATATTTCTACGTCCATCAAGCCATCCTTAATATCTACCCTTAAAATGCTTTAGACCAACAACTAACAGAGAAGGATCTAGTTACCTGAAGGAAGCCCGAGATGAACCAAGAGACCCAAGAACAAGGGGCTCCCACGCCTAGCTGCACACTGTCGACTGAAGCTCACACCCGTGACCACAACTTGCTCATCCCTCATACCCTATCTTTTTTGGCTTTCCTTAATCTTTTCTCTAGGAGCTCTCCCTCTCTGTCTCTATTTTCTCTCCTAGCTCAGCTCACCCAAAAGCTCTCCACTGCCAACCTCCCCTTCCTCTGCATTTATAATTTATTAGAGAGCACTGTTTACCACGCCTCTGCCACAGACACCTGCGGGTGTCCCCAAGCCATGCCCTTACATCACCACCATTCCTCCACGAACTACAGACACGTCCCACTGTCAATTTCTTTAGAGAAAGTACAAGAAGAAAAGACCGATTTGGATAGAACCGCAAGCCGCCTCAACTGTTGCTCCAAAACTGCCAGCCCTCGCCCTTCAACCCAAGGTTGGAATTCGCTACCTCGCTGTCGCCAATCCTCGCCATTGCAAGTCCATCGACGCCGGTAACCTGAAATTGACAGAACATTAGAGCTCGCCTTGACCCGACGCAGCCCCGATGACAAGAAGCTTTGCACGGAACCATCCCCTAAAGCCGCACCTTTCTGCACGATTCAAACTTTCCCCAACTGCATTCGACTGCATTTGACCACATTCGACTTCATTCGACCGCATTCGTCCAAAAACTCACATTATCGATGGAGGAGCAATTTTGGACGTGAGATGTCATCCCCACCTCGTCCCAAAATGCTAGTGTCGACCTAAGACACATTTCGGACGCAACTCCAAATCCGTGCATCGACCACATGTGTCCGAAAACTCATATTATACCTTTTTCCATCAAAACTTTATAATTTAATCACTCCTTATATTTTACCATATTTATACCCCATTAATCAACAATATATCGCCTAATAACATAATATATTAATTACTTCAAAATTAATTACATTACATACACGAGAAAATATTATCGGGGTATTACATTCCTCCCTCCTTATAAAAATTTCATCCTCGAAATTTGCTCGGCGAATTTTGTCTTAACAACCCAAAATAGTCATTAACTATCTTATCACAGAAGCATCCAAACATCTTCTTACCTCATCCATATCTCCAATCTTCTAAGGGGTTCCATTACTTCTGCATACGCTACGTTCCCTAACATAACAAAATGCTAAACCACACATCCATTTCATAATTTAGTTTTTTTTGTTCTTCTAAGATCATTCGAACCTTATCGTGAGCAAGCCGCTGCATCCTTCTTGTTGCTTCCACAAACGCACGGTGTAGTTGATCCATCTTTGCAAGCATCCTACTTAATGACATAGTCTTCTTGTTGTACTTGTACTTCCTTTCCTCTAGATTTTCATTAACTACACCAATTTTATTTGAAAGCTTCTCCATAACAGTATTTCTACTTTCAATTTCTTCCTGGATGGCCAATGGTGTTCATGAAATCATTCCAGTCACCATTAAATTCAAAAGCCACCGCCATAACGTGAGTCTTTTCACACCAAAATGCATGAACTTCTGAAGGCTTATACTTAGCATAACTTTTCAACCAATATCAAGAATACCATAATAATACCAAATCCTTTGACTGTTCTCTACATCTATTGTATCAGAAAAGCTTGTATCCAAATTTCTTCCCTTTTTAACTAATAGCATGACCGACATCTGCCTTTGGACCAGCTTGACTGCATCCAAAGCATCCCTTTGCACCAAAAATGTTGATCCAACCATCAAACTCCATCTTTGTTTGCATCTTCCCCCGCAGAAAACACTTTTTTCACAACTATTTTTCTGTTTCCTAAGTCAAAATCTGAACATCGTGAGTAGAATGGTAACTCTCATATATTCAAAATATTGTTTCTACTCAGTACGTTACTTCATCGTCGTTGCTTAACTCTCGAAGTTACAGTATTTTCTTCTTAAATTGACGTGTCTCTTCAAGTTCATCACTGATTTCCATGTGACTCATCATCAAGGAAGGGTTTCCTTGATCTTCTTTATCTCTAGCTGAGTCACTACCAATCGTTGACATCACATCTCCTTTACTATTCTTCCCATCACGTCCTCTGCACTTTGTGACTTGAGACCCAATACCCGTAACTTTTCTCTTGCTCTTTGACCTTAGTGTGTTTAAACATGCTCTTCACCATCCAAATCCATCCTTCTGAGCTTGTTGGATCATAAATTACTCCGTAACTTATGGCGGCATTAGTCGTTGAAGCCATTAGCACTTAAAACCTTTGGAGACTGTCAGTCGTTTGTTTCTTCGTTCTTCTAAGTCGCTACTCTGCTCCATAGTCTGAGTTGGATACTTTCACACTCCCGTCAATCTACTATTCATTTTGCCTCTTTGATCCTCATTCAGTCTTGTTTCCCTTTCCATATTCGTACCCGTTTCTGATTCTGTTTTCGTTTCTGTTTCTGTTTTCGTATTCGTATCCGTTTTTGTCTCTGTATCCATTTTTGTGTCTATGTTCGTGTCTGTATCCGTATCTGTTTCTGTATTTGTGTCAGTTCCCGTATCTGTTTCTGTTTCTGTTTTTATTTTCGTTTCCATTTCCGTAGCCGTATCTGTATCTGTATCCATCTCTATTTTTGTTATCGTATCCGTCTCCATTTCCATATTCGTTTCTTTTTTCGTTTCCATTTCCGTATCCGTATTTGTATCTGTATCCGTATCTATTTCCGTTTTTGTATCTGTCTCTGTTTCCTTTTCCGTATCCATATTCGTATATGTATCTATATCCGTATCAGTTTCCATTTCTATTTTTGTTTCTATTTCTGGACCCATTTCTATATTTGTATATGTGTTTGTATGAATTTTTGCTTGGTCCCATGCTTGTGGTTGAAACTCCATTTCGAACTCTGATCCTTTACTTCTTCAAAGTCAAGAGCTTTTGATAACATTTCCGAGTAAGCTACGTCTTGAATTCTCGACACCACTAATCCTTCGAGAATCTTTGTCTTAAGTCTTTGCCCAAAGTGGTGTACACGATGCTCATTGTTGTTCACTTGATGCGAGGCAAACCGCGATAATGCCTCAAAGTTCCGCTCATACTCTGCACCCGACAGTTCCTGCCGTAGCTGAGTAAATTCCTCCAATTTCTTTGTACTCATTATGTGATTGAAATATTTGTCATAGAAAATCTCTTGAATTCTGTCCAAGTCATTATAGCCACATCCTTGGCTATTCCGATGGGATCCCGCCAAGATCTCATGTCCTTAACTAGCATAAACATGACACATGCTATCCTTCTCTACTTCCCTTATACTAACACTTCCTATTTTAGCATGTGCAACCATGTCCTCCATCGTTCTGATTTATTCCTCAGCACCGTCTAGATCCACATTAAAATACGTATGTAGTTTTTCTTTTTATTTTTCTTTTATCTTTTATCTTCTACATTTTTGTTCTTATCTTTCTTTTATGCTCTCGTTCTTATAAACCTCTCCAAGTTTTGGAATTGCCACTCCAATTGTTGAGATTTTCATCCTACTAATTCGGCTTTGTTTTTAGTCCCTAATGTTCTTTCTTCCCTAACAATTCTATCCTCTATCTAGTCCTTCGAAACCTAGGCGACCCGGTTTAATTATCTATTTGGTCTAGTTTACGTAGGATTTTCCTTTTACTTATCTCTTTTTTTTCCAATTTATAAAAATTTGGGTAGAGTCTCTCCTGATTCTTTACTCCCCTAAAGCTATATTTCATACATCTTACACAAAATTCCAAGCAGTTCCAGTATTCTCTATCTTCTATCATGTACATCACTACACTATAACTTAAATAAAATCATCTCTTTATCTATAACCATAACATTATCTACAACTCGTTCTCTAACCCTGATATCCTTTCAGTTAAAATTAGAATGCTTAAACTAAGTAAACACTTGAAACAATTCTATTAGCATACTTAGAGTTGATGGAGTATTTTCACGTCGAACTTGTGCTGGTAGGCAATTTATAGAACCATTTTTAAAACACAATTGCTCTGATACCAACTTTGTAATGACCCGGATTTTTCTTTAAAAATGTGATAAATTTAAAACTTTTATAAAACAACTGAATCCCTATTAAAACTCATCAATTGAAATTAAAGTTCTATTCTTAAAACTGAACCGTTAAAATATCTTACTTAAAACTCGTAACTTTAATCTTTATTAACAACGAAAGACTTTATTTTAAAAATCTATTTTTCTCATTTTACAGTAGAAGCATAAATCATTCATTTTAAAAGACAGTAAATAAACTGGTATTTTACATTTATAAGACTCTTTTCTCTTTTACTTTCTTTAGCCTAGCTAGCCAAAAGTCCAGCCTGCGCAAATCCTTCATCATCTGCTCCTTCATCTGTTCTCTTGCGTGTACCAACACTATTAGCAAACTGTGAGCTCAAGGCTCAATAAGAAATGAGATATGCAATATGATGTATGCCTATAACTTATTATGTTGGAATGGGTACCGCCCCAAACCGTTCTTTTCTTATGTTTCATTCATTCATTGATTCCTTGTACGTCAAGTTGGGAGATTGGAGGAATCCATGGCGGGAGAGAAAAGTCTCTTGTCGGCTTCTAACCACCTAAGGTAGACTGTCTCTCGCAACCCAACAAGGGAAGGGAACAGTTCTCACAACCCACTGAGGGAATGACATAATTCTTCCAATCTACCTGGTTAGATCCGACATAATTACCCACTGAGGGAACGACATAATTACCCGTTTTCCTTTATCCATTCATTTCCTTTATTCACTTTTCCTCACATAAGTGCATATGAATACTCCCTCCGATGGGGCATTTCCAACATGTTTCTATTATCATGATGCATGTTAATGAGAAATATTATCGTGATGCATGTCAATGAAAAACAGTAATCACAAAAATATAAAAGTATGAGACATGAAGCAGAAATCCCAGCAATATAATAGTATAAAACATGATAAACTACTAACATACTATATGTGGCGATATACTCTAAAACTTGCTTGGTAATTTAAAAGAAACAATAACAATATAGGCATGCTTGGAAATTTAAAAGGAAGGAATAACAATATAAATATGCTTTACAATTTAAAGAAAACAATAACGATATAGGCATGTTTGGTAATTTAAAGAAAGCAATAACAACATAGACATGCTTGGCAGTTTAAAGGAAATAATAACAATATGCTAACATCCTCAACATGCTTAGAGATTAGATTAATAATGTGCGAGCAACATGGCATAATAAATAAGACAGCATGGTAAAAACGCTAAGAAACAATCAAGGGAAAGACACTGCTTATGGTGTAGGGCCTCCATTGGCCAACGACTCTAACTTAATTTCTTATCTCGAAGCGTTAACGCGTATTAGCCCTTAATCTTTATCCTTCTTCTCCTTTTCAATACCTTCATAATTAAAACATTTACTTATTAATAAAAATTCTTTAACAACCATTTTTTTTTAACCAAAACATATTCCTCAAATTCCTAAATCACCCGCATTGTCCACATTTATCTCAAAATTTTTCTCTAACTAATCACTTATCATAAACAGAATATAAACACACTAAATAAACTTATGGCCAGAAGTTCACACAACCAACAACAGACAATAGAGAGTAATATCCAATTATTGTCCAATAATGTACATTTAATCTTGTAGAATCAAGCCAAAGGCTATCACAACAGGGAACAATCATCCAACAACAGAGCATTTCCATAAATATTGAATCATCCAACATGTTGATTTAGAACATCAATTTAACATTTTCTTGCGTCCATCAATCTATCCATAATATCTACCCTTAACATGCTTCAGACCAACAACTAATAAAGAAGGATCCAATTACATGAAGGAAGCCCGAGATGAACCAGGAGACCCAAGAATAGGGGGCTCCCGTGCCTAGCTGCAGACTGTTGAGTGAAGCTCATGTCCGAGACCACAACCTGCTCATCCCTCACACTCTATCTTTCTAAGCTTTCCTTATTCTTTTCTCTAGTAGCGCTCCCTCTCTGTCTCTATTTTCTCTCCCAGCTCAGCTCACTCGAGAGCTCTCCCCTGCCAGCCTCCTCTTCCTCTGCATTTATAATTAATCAGAGAGCACTCCCTACCACGCCTCTGCCACAAACACCCGTGGGTGTCCCCAAGCCATGCCCTGACATCACCACCATTCCTCCATGCACTCCACGCATGTCCCACTGTCAATTTCTTCAGGGCAAGAACTAGAAGAAAAGACCGATTCGGACTGAACCGCAAGCCGCCTCAACTGTTCCTCCCAAACCTCCAGCCCTCGCCCTTCGACCCGAGGCTGGAATTCGCTACCTCACTATCGCCAATCCTCACCATCGCCATTCCATCGACGCCAGTCACTTGAAATTGTCAGAGCATCGGACCTCGCCTTGACCCGAGCAGCCTTGATGACCCGAAGCTTCGCACCAAACCATCCCTCGAAGCCATACCTTTATTCACCCTGCTCGCTGGACAACGCATGACCCCGCCGTCCTGAGCTCACCGTTGCACTCGCCTCTCTCTCTCGTCACTCTCGATCTCCTTTGTCTCCCTCATCCCCCTCTCCTTCTCTTCTCTCTGTTCTCTCTTCGCGAAATGACCACGGGCCAAATGCCCATTTCCCCCTCTTATTTCCAGAACCGAGCAGCCAGCGTGAGCCGATTCAGCTAAATCGGTTCAGCCATCCATTTCTCCCCCCTAATTTCCTTTAGTCCAATAATTCATTTCATTTAATCCTTCTTTAACTAATTCCATATATCTTTCCTCATTAACTATCCTTACATCTTAATTCAAATTAATCCAATATCTTTTTCCCCTTCAACTAAAAACCAACCATCCCATTATTTTCGGACCGAACCGAACTGAACCAAATTGGTTCAATCCATTATGCTCCCCTTCAGATTTACGATTTTGGACGAGGGAAGGCGTCTGTGCCTTCCACTGCATTCAACCGAAAAGTCCGTCGAATTGGACAGATTCAAACTTTCCCCTACCGCATCCAACCATATTCATCTAAAAACTCACATTACAGATTAAAGAACGATTTTGGATGCGAGATGTCATCCCGACCTCATCTGAAAATGCGAGGGACGACCTTAGACAAATTTCAGACGCATTTCCAAATCCGCGCGTCGACCGCATGTGTCCGAAAACTCCAATTACACCCTTTTCCATCAAAACTTTATATTTTAATCAATCCTTAATATTTCCCATATTTATACGGCATTAATCAACAACATATCGCCCCGCAACATAATATATTACTTACTCCAAAATTAATTACATTACATACAAGAGGAAATATTATCAGGGTATTACAATTATCCATTGTACTATTAAAGGTAAATGATTAAATCGAATAAATGTAAATAGGCGTGTGGGGGTTCTGGAGATTGGTGATGGTCCTAGGTGGTAACAATCCTGATGGATGCAGCTCATCTCATGATTGGATGGAGTGACGGTTAACCCCACATGGAACATATGATGTATCCTTTTTTCTATACCAAAAATCCCCAACGTTTTGACTGATAAGTAAAATGTAAATTGAAAAACATAAAAGCTACTAAAATGAAAACATAAATTGCATATGATATGATTTATAAAACTATATAGCATGAGCATTTACATATTTACTATCTCTTACTGAGCGTTAGGCTCGTAGTTTAAGTCTTGTGATATAGGTATGCACGAAAATGAGAAAAGGAGCAGTTGATGGAGGATTTGCATGTTGTGGACCTTGTGACTAGCTGGGTTAAAAGATGAAAGAAAAATGTAAAAGGTTTTGTACAATATTTGATTTGGAAAAGGTTTTGTATTAATGTTTTAAGAAAGAAATTTCATTTACGATATTTTCTTTTAACAAGAAAGTTTTCTATTGTGTTTTATTTCCTTTGGTTTAAATTGTCAAGTCTTCCACTATGAAATGTTTTAAATTACACGTTTTAAAGTAAAGGAAATTAGGTTGTTACAACTAACTCGAAAACCCGACGGGGACTATTTCGAGAACACGTCAATTTTTATGTATATGTATGTTTTCTCACGTTTACATTCTATACATGGTTTGATTTATATAGTTGTGCATATATGTTGGGAGGATGAATCCTCTTGATGCTTTAGGCACTCTGACGCTAGAGCATCATGAGGTTATCCCGTGAAATCATCTACTGTGAAAAGATTTGATACTTGTTACGTACATTGGGAGGATGAATTCTCTTGATACTTTAGGTACTCTGGCACTAAAGCGTCACGATGCTATCTTGTATAATCTTTTACTGCAAGAGGATTGGTTATTTGTTACGTACATTAGGAGGATGAATCCTCTTGATGCTTTAAGCACTCTGGCGCTAAAGCATCACTAGGCTATCACATGCAATCTTCTACTACAAGAAGAATAGTTGCTTGTGTGCCAAATGGTGATGGGGCATTGGTGACATGTCTTCGGGTTTCAAGCCTTAAAAGTGAAAATAGGAATAGGGCATTGGTGACATGTCCTGGAGTTTTGAGAACTAGAAGTGAAAATGGATAGGGTCGTGCTGAAACGCTTCTTGGGTTTGGAGTCCCTAAACTTGGCTAGGGTATTAGTTGTTGGTTTTTAGGTTCCTTTGCACGGCGGAATTATCAGTGTTCATAATAATGGTAACGTACATAACCTATATATATCATGAAAAATAATTTTAACATGAACATGAAATGGATCGTTGTTATAACATATTAATAATAATATGTATTCAAAAATCTTTATTTAGATCTAATCTAAAAGATGAAGAATTTGTAGCCTAGTTCATATGGGTACAAAATCAACCGTCGATCTTCTCTGCCAATCCTCCTCACCTTGAATAAGCACGTGTGGGCATGATGAACGAAACAAGATCACATTCAATTTATGATAGATCGTATTCTCAACAAATGAGACGATCTATTTGGATTTAGAAAACACTTCTATAAAGGCAATACGGAAGACACAAATTTTGCTCTTAAAAAGGATTCCTTAATCTCAAAGATTTCAACCTCATAACCTAATGAGGTTGGACCTCTATTTATAATGGTATTGCTCTATAATGGCCATTATGGCATTTAGAGAAAAACACTACAAATTTCTCATTAAAGTTACAATTGATTTCATACATTTATAAAAATGTTATGGAAATCAAAAACTCTTGTCACCATAACTCAACACTTGGCACTATGACATTAACTTATTAATCTCTGATTTAAGTTATAATACATTTATAACAAAAATATTATGGCAAACAAAAAGTCTTGTCACCATAGCTCAACACTTGGCACTATGACATTAACTCAAATTTGATAAAATCCATTTTAAAAACTATTTTCAAAAGTTACTTTATATTTGTTAATTAATTGAATAATTAATAATTCAATTATTTCATTTAATGAAATATATCAAATATATTAACTATGATAACTTTTGTCATTTTGTCTTAATTAATTGAATAATCAATAATTTAATTATTTCATCTAACGAAAAATAATAAACTTATTGTTGAGTGTATTAAATAATTAATTATTTAGTCTTCTTTGTTCATTTTTCTATTATTCGAATAATGAGGAAGGTGACGAAGGGACCGAGGGACCTATAGTCTTAAGCTCCAATATTATTTCGTTAATTAATATAAACTCTTTATATTACTTAACATAATTATTAACTCTAAAGTAATTCCACTAAATACTTAAAGTAGCACTATCAAAAACTATATAGTATATTTACTCTAAGTAATGTCCATTGATATAGTCATTACATATGTATTAACCCTCTATTTAGTTTCGCAATGGAGTTAGGTTTATAATCCGTTAACCCCTCATATTGCGTCTTTATCCTTGACTACCATTAGTTCTTGATTGAATAATTAATTTATAGCGATTATGAATTGCGCGCTAATTATTAGATCCTTGAACTAACAAACAAGGGAATCTATAGAAATGGATTTGATTGTATCGATATTAACATTCTCAGCTATTCATTTTAATTCACTCCCAAAGGTATACGAATCGTAACTCGTACAAAACTTAACCGAGTAAATCAAAGAATAAATTAAAATAAAATAGGAGTTTGTTAAATATAACGAATTAAGATTATGCATATATGACCATCATTATGATAAAATTAATTGTTCTATATTTAATGAAAATTATCAGAACAATATAATTTTATCTGGTCAAGTCTTATATAATCATATTATATAAAACATATTTATCTTCTATGATGTGCCCCAAAATGCAAGGAGAACAATTCACCCAAAACAGTTCACTCTGCAATATCAAAAACAGGACAGTGACTTCGAATGAGTATAAATTTTTGTGCATAAAGCCAAATGCCACGAAATTTACAGGGTCTCAAGGAATACCAAAGGATAAGGTCCAATTCAAATTGCATATTCAAAAACGCAACGGAACAGAAGTTATTCACGAAATACTAGCCTGCCCTAAAACAGTTTCTGTAGAGACAATTCTGGTGATCTCCAATAAAACATCCACAAAACCGCGAATTTCAATCCAAATTAAATCAAATATATCTTCAATTAACCACAATCCACGGGGCATCAATCTCTCCAAAAGCTAGAATAAAATTCGTATCAGTAACAGAGATATGGCCAAAAAACAAACAACTCAGATATTGATCAACAAAAACAGATTCTGCTATCTTCAAAATTAGTGGCACAAAATCTTCAATTCTATTCCAAACCTCAACAAAAGCTCAAGCACTTCAATAGCTTCCAAAAAATAACCAAAATCCAGAATCCCAAATCAAAATACTGTAAAAATCTAGAGAACAAAAATCGAAATACCAAAGTGGTCCGCAAAACCTCACACAACCGAGGAAAACTACTAGTTCGGACCTTTGTAGAGAAAGGTCACTCCACCTTAGCTTTTGATCTGTCTTTTAATCCACCACGCCATTGGACAACTCAAGGAGAGTTGCTAGGAGGATTAGCACGAAGTCTTCTCTCCAAGACCGATCAAGAAACAATGAGAGAAAACTGTTTGGTGATGATTCCGCAATGAGGCAAAAACCAAAACACCAGTTTTGTTAGAGAGAAATCTCCAAACAGGTTGCAGCTGCGATTTTTAGGGTCTCAAAAACTCCTTCAAATTATCCCTAAGGGAGGCTTATAAGCTCCACACGAAATTAGGGTAATGGAGTTGGCAAATTATAAAAATATCCTTAATAAAAAACACACAAAGAGAAAGAGTCCGAAGCTGGAATTTGGTCTCTGTAAACACAGTGTTTGACATAGAAAACAAGCTCCAATTTTCCCAAACAAATATGCTCTGCAAAGCTTAGACCATTGGCAACAATCTTCATGATGGACACAGAATTCCAAAAGTGCCCTTGAACGTCAGATTCTAGGCGGAAATGAAATGCCCACCATTTTTTCTATGTTTTGAATGATATCCATTTGTCCAAATGCACCGATTTCTCTTTGTGAATTGACAAAAAATCTCCTTCAAGCTAGCTAGAGAAGAAACACCTACAAAATAAATAAAAAGGTTAGAAAATAAAGGAGACCTTGGCTCGAGCTCAGGTGACGTGATCTTGGGGTGCATTATTATGTCACTACATATTTAGTCAAGATATGACTATACATTCTTAATGAAATAAACTATGTTTATGACTATGAACTATTTGAAGATTCCATACTTCAAATATAATTCATGGACATATTCAGGTTATTACTCTTTATATTTTATCCCACATATATACAATATATATGTTAATATAAAGTTAGCATAAATAAGCAAGGAATTTTCAATGAATTTTATAAAACATAATATAAAGTGTTAACATAATATCAATCAATATAAATTTATTCATATATTATAAAATTGTTCTATTATATTTGCTTGTTGGGCACATTACTCCCAAAAATCTGTAACGACCCGGTTTTTTGTAAATCGTTTTAAAATGCGCAAAAATTTGAACTTTTGCAAAACTCTTTTAAAACAGTATCAGAGTGCGACGCTAAACCAAACCGCTACTAACCTTTCGTTAAAACCTTTACGAAAACTCAACTAACGAAGTGCAGAAGTGTAAATAAATAAAAAAAAAATCATTTGTTTAAAGCATTACGGAACATCCCAAAATAATAACTACACGGTAAGTAAACATCCCAAAATAGCATAGAACTCATTTAGCTCATTTTGAAACTTCACATAAACATTTATCATTCTACATTTGTGACATTCGAACCTTAATCATTCATTACCACAATTAAAAGTAAATGACTAAACAAAGCTAGTAGCAAGAACATAACTACAATAAGCTACAACACACTAAGAATGCTACACAATCATCAACACTATCAATTAATAGAGAAATTGAACAAAGGAAAGGAAAGCACGACAAGTAATCATCCAAGGAAATACTATAGAGCATAATCTACCACTCACGGACACCTGCTTATGGTGGAGGGCCTCCACAGGCCAAGACACCACTATGTTCTTACTTAAATTGAGGAATTGTACAAGGACGACTCTTCTTGTTGATGGTTCCAGCTCCAGCTCCAAGCATCTCCCTCACGTTCACAGGCGGCAGCTCTAGCAGCATGCACCTCACAGCTCACAGAGCTTCACCTCACAAGCTCTTAGTTCATTCACGTAGCTCACACAACTCACAATGGCTAACCCATACACACACACACACAACAATTCCTTTCACAGAACTCACGCAGGAAGAGACGAAATGCCCAGAGAAGAATGGCTGGACTGAGGGAAGAGAAGGGAAGTTATACCTAGATTGAGGAGACACCCCATAGCTAGGAGACAGAGAGGGAATGATGACTTTAGGGAAGGGGGAGGTCGTCGACCTACGCTAGGGGAGGATTTGTTGTCTTGAGGCATTTTGATCGCGTAGTTATGGACTACACAACAAAAAACCCGATTTTAAATACCTAAATTTACGCTTGTCTGGGCTATTTCAGATGAGTGCGGACGCATTGGTCTCGTCCGCAAGGCTAAAATCTGATGTGCCCCAAGATCCTGTCACCTGAGCCATGCCAAGGGCTCCTTTGTTTTCTAACATTTTTATTTATTTTGTAGGTGTTTCTTCTCTAGCTAACTTAAAGGAGAGTTTTTGATCAATTTAACAAAGAGGAGTTGGTGCATTTGGACTAGTGGATGTCATGCTAATCATAGAAGAAATGGTGGGCTTTCCTTTGCGCCTAGAATCTGACCTCCGGGCATTCAAGGGCTTTTTTACAATCGGGAAGACTTCCTTTCAAATTTTGTCCATCATACAACTTGTAGCAGACATCCAGAGCTTTCCAAACATGTATTTGGCATCATATTTGGGTTTTGTTTGCGATGTCAAACATCCCCTTTACAGAGACAAAAATCCAAACTTTGACTTATTGTGCTTGTGTTATTGTTAAGGATAGTTTTGTCATTTTCTATTTAGGGTATTTTTGTAAAATGTAATGTTCCATTAGAGAGGTATTTTATCCTCTATAATGAACCCTAAATCGCAGAATTGAATTTGGAAAAACCCTAAAAGAGAGCTGCCTCTTGTTCTTGCGTGAAGACCCGTGGAGATCTCCAACTCGGCCATCTCCAATCTTCAAGTCTCCTCACTTGTTTTGCTAGGTCTCAAGTGAGTTGAACTTTGCTACCTGTTCTAGCTCCTCCTCCGTGTGTGGTGGTTCTTGTGGCTTGGAGGTAGAGGACCTAGCATCCCCCATTGGAGAGAGTCTTCCTTCGTGTTAGCCGAACTAGTCGCTCCTTTAGTGTTGGAGGTTTGCGGACTCCTTTGGTTGTTTCTTGTTTTCTTTGTACTATCTATTGAAAGGGGATTTCGTTTTCTTGAAGATACTGATCTCTTTTGTGATATTCTGGACTTGAAGTGGTTTTGTGGATATTTGGAAGTGGTAGAGATTATTTTTGGAAGGAACTATATTAGGCCGATATTCTATTTTGAGCGCTGGACAGATTCGGTCTTGTTTTGTGGTTGTGTTTTGATCAATTTATGCTCGTTGGATGAAGCTCAATTTTGGCAGATATAATCTTGATATTGTTAAGTGAGGATCCTCCAAATTTGGCATTGATTGGATATATGCACATTGAGATCTCGTTTAGTATTTTCAGGTCACCGGAATCTGCCCAGAAAAACCCTAATCTGAGGGTTAACTTCGTTAGAGCATAACTCCCTGTTTAGAACGAATTTAGATCCAAATTTTTGATATGTTGCTCTCTGGAATGTTGGTGTGAACCTCTGAAAATTTCATCTCCAAATGCTTTAAGCTTTGGAAGTAATACTTATTTGAAATCTGAAGACCAGATTTGTTATTTGAGTTTAGCCGATTATACTTGTTGAGTTCCATAGAGTTTTGGGATATATCATTTGGTATCAGAGGTTGGCTCACGTTTTTGCTGTTGTTATTATGCCCTATTAATTTTCTATCATGAGTACAAGAAGTGAAGTGAACTATCAAAAGGGCTAGGAGAGCTGAATCAAATGAATCACCATCACCCGAGAGGGAGCCCACCCGAGTCGAAAAAAAATTACATGCTCAAATTGATGAAATGAAGGACATGCTTTTAACATTACAATAAAGTCAAGAGAAACATTCTAGTAGGCATGTGAGGGACCCTAGGACTCCTAAACCAAGGGAAAGTTTCAACACATCCATGGAGTCAATGGGCCGAAATAAAAACTTGTATGATTGGGGTGAGAGAGAAAGCATTATGGAAGAGCTTCCAAATTCGAGAAGAAGATCTCATGACAAGGATGATTTGAAGCTTGTGAATTTATCCATCCCTCCATTTAGAGGATTCAACAATGATAATGAGTGTGTGGATTGGTTGGAAAAAGTTGATAGCATATTTCATTGTCACGAATTTTTGGATAAAGATAAAGTGAAAATAGCCTCCTCAGAATTTGTGGGATATGCTAAATCTTGGTGGAATAATTTGAAAGCTCGGCGGCTAATTGATGGGGAAGATGAACTTATTACTTGGAAGATGATGAAAAATTTTAGGAAAAAAAGATTTGATAACTCTCGGCCAAGGAATAAAGGTACTCTTTACTGCTAGTGCCTTGGAATCGGGCACCGTGCTTCAAAATACCCGAATCAAAAGAGTACTATTTATGAGAGAAGCCAAGTTGACTCCATGGCAGCCACTAATGAAGAAGACACCGTGGAAGTAGAGACTATTTATGCTTCTGAAGGACCACTATTCATGATGGAGACTGAAGTGGATGAAGAAAATTGTTTCCGGGTAGTTGAGAAAGAGTGTTTACAAGTTGAAATTCTCAAGGATGAACATATGGAGAATGGAGATAGTTTAATGGAAACAACTAAGAAGGAAGAAACTTCCCCTCAAAGGGAGACACTCATGGTCCTAGAGGAAACACACCTCATGGAGGATTAAAAGTCCTTCACTTTGCCTAACCGAAGTGTTTTATGTAAAATGGAAGAAACATGCATAGCGGAGCATGGAGATGAGTTCTTTGCAGCAACCTTTGAAGGAGAAAATGATTTTAAGGAGTTAACTCTTGGTCAAGAGGAGATTTTTGTCTTGAGCATAGAAATACCTCTCACTATTGAATATCGAGAAGAGAAAAATCATGGCGAGTTGACTTGTTATGATTTTTGTTGGGGCATGGACAAAGTAAATTTTTTATTCACAAATGAAAGGAGATTTATCAACCATGCTTACATGCATATAGATAAAGGTTGGGGCTTAGGTGCATGACCACCTTCGAATCTTTATTTGCTAGTCTACGATAGTGGAGAAACAGGCATACTAGCCAAAACTAGTTGCTCGAGGTATCCCCACCAAACACTTTGATTACTTGGCTTTTTAAAATAGGATGGATCAAGAGTTTTGTTAGTGATAAATCTATTCAACCCAAGGGGATGAGAAATATTGACAAGGATGTCTTTGAAGCAATTCTTAAATTCTTAAAATGCAAGAAGAGGAAGATAACAATGTTGATCGGCACACCAAAACCAAGGTGCTCCCTCTTGTCTGACTTGAATGTCAAGCTTTTTGGATTTTGTTGGATTAAAGGGCTGCATATTGATGATAAAGGATCTGGTCCTTTGAATGATTTATACACTAAGGAGCTCAAGGATGGGCATGACCCAATGGAAGACGTTTTCTTAAAAGATGGCAATCCTAGTGTACTAAAGAACGAGCTCCTAAAATCCACCGTATTTGTAGTTCAAGGTGGGGATCTAACTAGCTACTTTGGAGAAAAGAAGATTTGTGAGACTTGGTGGAAATTTTCCTTTTGGTATCACAAGCATGAAGAAAGTGCATGGAAACAAAGCCTTAATGGCCGAAAAGGAAGGATAGACTATCTAGATATGATCATTGAAGACTTTATTATTATTCTTTTACATGGGCACTCTGATAAGAATGAGTTTATTCATGATGTCAACAAATGTTTCCCATTTGATTCAGGCAGAAGGCATGAAAGAAGATAATGTTGAATACTCCCCGTATTTGAGGACAAATCCTTTTAAACTCCGGGAGTATGATGTGCCCCAAGATCCTGTCACCTGAGCCATGCCAAGGGCGCCTTTGTTTTCTAACATTTTTATTTATTTTGTAGGTGTTTCTTCTCTAGCTAACTTGGAGGAGAGTTTTCGATCAATTTAACAAAGAGGAGTTGGTGCATTTGGACTAGTGGATGTTATGCTAATCATAGAAGAAATTGTTCTCTTTCCTTTGCGCCTAGAATCTGACCTCCGGGCGTTCAAGGGATTGTTTGCAATCAGGAAGACTTTCTTTCAAATTCTGTCCTTCATACAACTTGTAGCAGACATCTAGAGCTTTCCAAAGAGGTATTTGGCGTCATATTTAAGTTTTGTTTACTATGTCAAACGTCTCCTTTATAGAGACAAAAATCCAAACTCGGACTTATTGTGCTTGTGTTATTGTTAAGGACAGTTTTTTCATTTGCTATTTAGGGTATTTTTGTAAAATGTAATGTTCCATTATAGAGGTATTTTATCCTCTCTAGTGAACCATTAATTGCATAATTGAATTTGGAAAAACCCAAAAAGAGACCTGCCTCTTGTTCTTGCGTGAAGACCCGCGGAGATCTCCCACTCGGCCATCTCCAATCTTCAAGTCTCCTGACTTGTTTTTCTATCTCTTAAGTGAGTCGACCTTTGCTACCTGTTCCAGCTCCTCCTCCATGTGTGGTGGTTCTTATGGCATGGAGGTAGAGGACCTAGCATCCCCCATTGGATAGAGCCTTCCTTGGTGTTGGCCGAACTAGTCGCCCCTCTAGTGTTGGAGGTTTGCGGACTCATTTCGTTGTTTCTTGTTTTCTTTGTACTATCTATTGAAAGGGGATTTCGTTTTCTTGAAGATACTGATCTCTTTTGTGATATTATGGATTTGAATGGTTTTGTTGATATTTGGAAGTGGAAGAGATTATTTTTGGAAGGAACTATATTTGGATGATATTCTATTTTGAGCGCTGGACAGATTCGGTCTTGTTTTGTGCTTGTGTTTTGATCTATTTATGCTCGTTGGATGAAGCTCAATTTTGGCAGATATAATCTAGATATTGTTAAGTGAGGATCCTCCAAATTTGGCATTGATTGGATATATGCACGTTGAGATCTCGTTGAGTAATTTAAGGTCGCTAGAATCCGCCAGAAAAACCCTAATCCGAGTGTTAACTTCGTCAGAGCATAATTCCCTGTTTAGAATGAATTTAGATTCAACTTTTTGATATGTTGCTCTCTGCATTGTTGGTGTGAACCTCTGAAAATTTCAGGTCCAAATTCTTTAAGCTTTAGAAGTTAGAAATCTGAAGACCAGATTTGTTATTTGAGTTTAGCCGATTGTTCTTGTTGAGTTCCATAGAGTTTTTGGACATATCAAAATCTCACAGGCAAAAACATGGCTTCGGTCGAGAAAAGGCATCCTCGTCCTGTCCGTACCATCCGCGGGAGAGGTTCAGACACAATATGGCGTCCGCACGTTTGCATGTAGCGTTCGCATGCGTCCAAACGTAGCGTTCGCATGCGTCCGAAAGTGTCCATAAATTGGACAGAGGCAAAATGGACGAGGCTACTTGACATCTGCAGTTGTCCGAAACTATCCAGGATTTGGACAGATTCAAATTGGACGCGGCTAGTCCACGTCCGTACTTGTCTGGAGTCGTCCGTAACTCCACGACACATTGCATTTAGGATGCAGAGTGACGTCCTGAGTCATCCCAACCCATTCTTCGTGTGTACAATGCATTTGCGGATGATACAACTCGTCCGTAGGCATCCAGAAACACCCTGGACAGCTTTTCCTCACATTTTCTCACTTAAGTCCTATCCCGTAACAATTTCCCCATGAATACTTGTCATAAAATGACACGCATAAATACACGATGTAATGTCCAAATTACCCCATCCTTTAACCACATCACGTAGATGGGGAAAACGTAAAGGAATACTCTTAGACGTAATGCTCTAGTACGTCCTTGGTAATACCCTGATAATTGTCCACTTAAAAAATATGGGTGTTACATTCCTCCCTCCTTATATAAATTTCGTCCTCAAAATTTGCCCTACGTAGTTCTCTAACAATTGCTAACCTATGCATCAAATCTCTAATTACCTACCCCATTTGATGACGTAGTCCCTCTAGTGGTCCTAACACTTCGGTTTATCTAGACTATCTACTCTTTTCTTACCTCTAATTACCAGCTTGGCTTCATCCCATTGCATTTCTTGGTACCAAAAGGTCGATCAAACCCTTGTATTCACTCTGCACACTTTTGCTGCGACACTCTGATTACTATAGCCATTCTTCAACATCAAGAGCAAAATGGCAACTCACTTATATCCAATTATCGCCTCAATGCAATAATTATTCCATAGTTGTCGTTCAACCCCTGAATCCGCAGTATTCTTGACAAGCTCCAAGAAACACTTAGAAAGCTTTAGTGAAATCTGTCCTGAAAATTATCAATCCTCGAACCACTAGAAAATGAAATGAATAAAACTCCAGATGTGTATGTGAACTAGAGCTGTATTTCGGAGAACATAAACTTAATATAATCAGGAGATTTGTATAAAAAATCCAGCCAAAAAAGCACTCTGGATTAGGAGAACTATCAATTTCAATTTTAACCAGAATTCTGTTTCCCAGTAGAACAGTTTTACCAGTGCAGCCTAAAAACGATATATCTCACGCTACATACACCAAACAAAGCTCAATTTTGGAGGGTAGCTCACTGACTTAAACATAAACAATTCATTAGAAGGCGTCAAACTGAGATGAACGACGTGAGGGCTCCAAACAGGTAACACAATCAGAGGCAGTATTAATCCAGAAAATTCACAGATTCAGCAGCTCAACATTAATCCGAAAATATCACCTTTCTTTCAAAAATTCCCAAAAGAGCTTCTTCAACAATTAACATGCATCAAGTCTCCATAACATAAACTATCAAACCAGCAAGAAAAGATCTTACAAGAATCACGAAATCAAGAAGAAAACAATGGAGTCCGCGGACCTCCTAATTGAGAGGGGCGATTTTAGGGTTGGTCGAAAACCAACACTCTCCAAGGTTGGATAGTTCTCTTGCCTCCACACCACAATCCTACCTTGAAGATGAAGATTGGAAGAGGCAATATCCCAATGATGCAAGGTTGAGAAGCTTCAAGAGGCACCTTGCTTGGGTGGTGGATGAATTGGCGCAAATGGGAGGGTGGCCGCGGCTAGGCTTCAAGGAGCACTCCAAATTTCTTCAATTCAAAAATTGGTTTCATTTGCAGCAAAGAGGGCTTTTTAAAACCCTAAGAGTTCGTACACTAAAGGAAAAAAAAGACTAAAATAACCCTAATTAGAAAATGACCTAAACAGCCCTTTAACAATAACAAAACAATAAATTCGATTTTGGAAAATCAGTCTCTGAAAAAGGGATATTAGATATAGTAAACCAAACCCAAATAAAGCGCCCAATATGTCCTTGGAAAGCTCTTTATGTTGGCTGCATTTGATATGAAGGACTAAAGTTGAAACGACGCCGTCTCGATTGTCAAAATAGCCATTGATCATCTGCTGCTCAGATTCTAGGCGGATTTGGACTGCTCCTAATTTTCTTCTATGATTGCATGATATCCACTAGTCCAAATACACGAAATCCTCTTTGTGACATTGAATAAAGCTTTCCTCAAAATTGGATAGAAAATTAAATACCTACAAAACAAATAAAAAGTTAGAAATAAAGGTGCCCCGGGCACGGCTTAGGCGATAGGAACTTGGGGCACATCAATTCTTCTCCTAAGTTTGACGTTCCACATCAAATTTTTCCACCTATTCTACGTGAATTCAACACCGAGTTAGAGTCTCCACGACTTCTACACCGTCAAAAGACTCCCAACTTGACGTCGAACTCACCTTCCTATACTGTTCTACCCCTCGGATCCTTCTCACTCCGTGACTTAAGACCTAGTACTTATACTTTTCTCTCTCACTCCTCGAATCCGGCGTGCTCAAACGTATTCTCCACGGTCAAATATATCCATCCATGCTTTCTTGAGTTATGAACTACATCGCTACATGGCTGAGTAGGACACATTCCGTCTTGCTTCTCTTTTGTATCTGTACTCATTTCTGATCGGGTTCAGTTTTTGTTCCCGTATCTATCTCCGTTCCCATTCCCGTTTTCGTTTCTGTTCCCGTTCCGGTATCCATTTCCAGAATGTATTTCTGGAAACTTCATTTCTATTTCTATTTCTATTTATGTTTCCATTTTCATTTTCGTTTCCATTCTAGTTTATGCTTCTGTCTTTGTTTCAGCACTCGTTCTAGGAGAAGCTCAACTGATTGAATCCGCTCTTTTCGTACAATTGTGCAGTCATGTCCTTGGTTACCTTAGTTGAGTTCGAACTGAGATGGCGAACATTATCCAAGTCTGACATAAGTCTTACCATCCATTGACTTCTCAAGTCCAACAGTTAACCCATGGAGTACCTCATGTCGGAAGCCACTGTCAAATCCAAATTGGTCATACAAGCAAACTAAACCTTGAACCTCCCGTCTCTATAGAAAATCTGACCTAACACATTCTTAGTCAACTACCCTTCATAACCCTTCTCGTTCATCGACTTCGTCCTTAAGATTTTACCCTTCCCATACTAATCTAGGCGACCACGTTCATCTATCTAGTCGGTCTACTCTGTCATTACCTTAGGTGATTTTGGTTAACTATCTAGTTGGTCTAAATTCACTTGGGATTTTCTTTTCACTTATTTTTCAAAAATTTGGGCAGAGTCTCCTCTGTTTCTACACTCCCCCAAAGCTACATACATCCTGCATAAAAATCCCAAACAGTTCCAGGATATCACTCATATCACTAATACCATTCAACATCCAAATCAAAACCCAAAAACATATTATCCACAAAATGAAATGTATTCCCCTCCAGTAGGCTATATCCAAAAGTAGAGGGGTACACATCCATTTACAAAATCCCTAATCGCCACTAAATTCATTAGCTTGGGTCCTCATAGTGCAGGTCAAAGAACTACTTCCCTCTTTTCTTAGACTGGGTGGGACACCGCCGAGCCATGCGTCCATACTTCCTACAATGGTAGCACAGCCCTGTCCTAGCCAAACATACCCCAGGGTGCATCCTGGCATACCGTAGACACTGCAACCGAGACCTCCTCAGCAACAACACACACTCAAAGATGCTTCTCATCTTCCTGTTGCTCACTGTCCACTGCGGGTCTCTTGTTTCTTCTACCACTACCGCTAGGTTCTCCTTTTTCATTCGGCAGTGACTACAGGTCTTTCACGAACTGCTCATTGGCTGTTCTAATTCCCCTCACTAGGTCGTTGACGAGTCGAAACAGATTCTCCATGTAGTCCATTACTTGATTAACTATGTCGGCACCGCTCTTCGCTCCTTTCACCATTATTATCTCCTAATTTACATTGTCAAACAGAACAAAAGAATTATTCATCAGTAAAGTATTAGTAAGTTTACTTACAATGATGAAGGATTTCCCATGTCGAGGCTTGTGCAGGCAGGTACGCTACGTTACTAAATTGATTTTCACAAAATCGTTTTACTTAGCAAATCGTATCAGAGCTCAGTGTTAAAAAGCAATAAAGAGAAACAAGCTCGCTCTGATACCAACTATATTCATATAGTTGGTCTTAGAAAAGGCGACTACAGACTTAGTTTTTAAAACAATTATCAGAGCAGTGTACAAGAATCGTTTTTAAAACCACTGTTGTGATACCACCTATAACGACCTAGTTTTTCGTAAATCCTTTTAAAATGCGTGGAAATTTGAACTTTTGCAAAACTCTTTTAAAATGGTATCAGAGTGCGACGTTAAACTAGACCGCTACTAACATTTTGTTAAAACCTTTATGAAAACTCAACTAACAAAGTGCGGAAGCGTAAAAAAATAAAAAATTTATTTGTTTAACGTATTGCGGAAGCGTAAATTATTTAAGCAAAAGACCTAAACGATTAAACACTGCAGTCTGAGGATTTAAATCCAACCATAAAAATACAATTTTTATGAAACTTAATTTAATTACAATTGTTCCTCTTTTACCCTTTTTATGTCTAGCCAGCCCCAATCTCGCTCGTGCAAATACGTCATCCCTGCTTTACTTTTCTGTTTATTATCTGCTCATCGTTTGGACCTACACTTACACAACAAGTAACTGTAAGCCCAAAGGCTTCATAAGGAAAAATGGTTTAATGCAACATGAATGCCTCTCTTTATTCCTTTTTGGAATGGGGGCCACCCAAACCAATCCTTTCATTACGTCATTCGTTCGTTCATTACTTTACATTCCTTCATTCATTCATTCATTACTTGTACATCGAGTGAAAGATTGAAGGGTTCATGAGGGATGAAATAGTTGACCATATCTAACCTTTTACTTGCGATTAGGTCCCCGTTCCCAACATGGTAGGGGGCTTAGCCTAACTGCAGGCTAGATATGCTACCCATCTACCCTTCAACTCCCCATTTCCTTCATTTTCTTAACATTTTACCTCACTTATGCATGTGTGAATACCACCAGATGGCACTCCCTATTAGTTTCTATTAATGTGATGCATGATCATACATTTCTCAACCTAACATGATGCGTAATGCGTTATAGCATAACATTCATAATAATTGAAGTGTGCATTAAAATAAAAGTATCTGTAATTGAAATCATATATAAGGAAAATAAAGTATATAATAGAAGGAAATAACTGCGCACCACAGAAAACAAGCACGATATCGAATTCAAATAGCGAAAGAACAATGAACTAAACATACTCAGGAAATAAACTATCATGCTAGTTAGATGTCCTATTAACTAACATGCTCAATAATTAATTACTTTTATTACTCTAATTAGATATCTTAGTTACTTTCCTAATACATTTTCATGCTTCCGAGAGTTATTATTCCAGTTGTTGTCTGAACATGTTTAAGTCTACTTAATTCCTTTAATTAATTTACATGCTCTAGTTAATTGTCATGCATCAAGACAGAATCATGCAACTTAAACACACTCAACTAGATAGTTTACATGCTCAAGAAAGAATAATGATAGACATGCTTTTACTATAATTCATTAAACATACTTGACTCATCATATTCAAGTCTCGTTAATTAACATGTTCGTCTAGTCAATTATTCTAGTCAATGGACATGCTACTAATTCATTTAAATATGCTAATTAGATACGTGTGCTAACTAATTACATGCTCAATTCAACGATTACCAATTACAATCATTAAACTAGTTAATAAATTTCATGCTCAAGGAAGAATTACAATTATTATCCTAGAAGATTTACAATTCAACTAACATGCTTATATTATGCTAATCGATTACATGCTCAAGTAAATTAGTGGGTTGCTCCTAGTTGATTAAACATGCTTTTCTAATTGATTAGATATGCTCGGTAATTATTTGCTTGCTCAGCGAACTCAATTTCATGCTTGAGGAAGGAATTACAATTACTAAGATTTCAGTTTTGGTTCTCTATTTGACTACTGTAATTCATTACTAATTGATTCACATGCTTCAATTAACTAGTTGATTCTTCTAGTGCAATCACTAAAGATGTTAAATATGCTTTCGTTATTACATCATTCACACCAATGTAGCAACCTTCAGCACAAATACAACGGAACGATGCCAGCAAGGTAAATACATGTATAAGGAAATAAAATGATAACTACACGGCAAGTAAACATCCTAGAATAGCATAGAAATCATTTAGCTCGTTTCCAGACTTCACATAACCATTTATCATTCTACATTTGTCACATTCGAACCTTAATCATTCACTACCACAATTCAAAGTAAATGACTAAACAGAGCTAGCAGCAAGAACAGAACTACAATAAGCTACAACACACTAACAATGCTACACTATCATCAACACTATCAATTAATAAGGAAATTGAACAAAGGAAAAGAAAGCACAACAAGTAATCATCCAAGGAAATACTATAGAGCATAATCTACTACTCACGCACACCTACTGGTGGTGTTGGTCCTCCACAGGCCAAGACACCCCTATCTCCTTACCTAAATTGAGGAATTGTACAAGGACGACTCTCCTAGTTCATGATTCCAGCTCTAGCTCCAAGCAGCTCCCTCACATTCACAGGCGGCAGATCCAACAGCACACACATCACAGCTCACAAAGCTTTACCTTATAAGCTCTTAGTTCACTCACGTAGCTCACATAACCCGCAATGGCTAACCCACACACACAGGCAATTCCACTCACAGAACTCACGCAGGAAGAGAGGAAATGCCAGAGAAGAATGGCTGGACTGAAGCAATAGAAGGGAAGTTATACCTAGATGGAGGAGACAACCTATAGCTAAGAGGCAGAGAGGGAATGATGACTCTAGGAATGGGGGAGGTCGGTGGCCTACGCTAGGGGAGGATTTGTTGTCTGGAGGCATTTTGATCGAGTAGTTATAGACTACACGACAAGAAACCCGGTTTTAAATCCCTAAATTTACGCTAGTTTGGGCTATTTCGGACGAGTACGGACACATTGGTTTCGTCCGCATTCATCTACAAGGCTAAAATCTCACAGGAAAAAACATGGCTTTGGACGGGAAAAGGCGTCCCCGTCCTATTCGTACCATCCGTAGGCGAGGTTCGAACGCAATGTGGCATCTGCCATAGCGTCCGCTTGCATCCGAAAGTGTCCATAAGTTGGACAGAGACAAAACGAATGAGGCTACTCCACGTCTGCAGTCGTTCGAAACTATCCAGGATTTGGACAGATTCAAATCGGACGCAGCTAGTCCAAGTCTGCACTCGTTTGGAGTCATCAGCAACTCCATGACACTGTGCATTCAGGACTCAAAATCACGTACTGAGTCATCCCAACCCATTCTTTGTTTGTGCAATGCATTTGTAGATGATACAACTTGTCCGCAGTGTCGTCCACACACATCCGAAAACACCATGGACAGTTTTTCCTCACATTTTCTCACTTAACTCTATCGTAACAATTTTCCCATGAATACCCGTCATAAAATAACATGCATAAATACACGATGTAATGTCCCAATCACCCTATCCTTTAACCAAATCACGTATACGGGGAAAACATAATAGAATACCCTTAGACGTATAGCTCTAGAACGTCCTCGGTAAAACCCCGATAATTGTCCAGTTAACAATATCGGGGTGTTACACAATCTCCCACTTGCCCTAAAGCAAATGAGACATGTCTCTAATCCCTAAGCCCTCTAGATGTTTCGCAAAACATTTTGAAGGTAACGTCTTGGTGAAGGGATCAGCAAGATTTTCAACTGATTGAATTTCATATCAGTCACGTCTCCATGCTGCACTATATCTCTTATCACATGATATTTTCTATCTATATGCTTTGTTCGTTTATGACTTCTAGGTTCTTTAGCATTCGCCACAACACCAATATTGTCACAGTACAAAGAAAATGGCTTATCCATATTTGGAACTACTTCCAAATCACTAAAGAATTTTCTAAGCCACACAGCTTCTTTTGCTACTTCACAAGCAGCAATGTATTTTGCTTCCATAGTAGAGTTTGAAACACCACCTTGTTTTACACTTCTCCAAACTATGGGTCCACCTCCAAGGGTGAAAACTAATCCAGATATCGACTTTCGATCATTTGTATCAGTTTGAAAATCAGAATCTGTGTATCCAATTGGAATCAAATTCGTACCACAATATACTAACATATAGTTTCTCATTCTCCTTAGATACTTGAGAATATCTTTGACTACTATCCAATGATCTAATCCTGGATTTGACTTGAACCGGCTAGCTATCCCTACTGCATAACATATATTAGGCCTTGTGCACAACATAGCATACATCAAGCTCCCAACAGTTGATGCATAAGGGTAACATCTCATATCTTCTTCCTTTTGAGGTTTGTTAAGACAATGCTTTTTTGAAAGAATAACTTCATGTCTAGAAGGTAAATAACCTTTCTTGGAGTTTTGCATCAAATATTTGACAACCATCTTGTCAATATATAATGCTTGAGACAAAGCTAACATTCTATTTTTACAATCTCTTATTAGACGAATCCCAAGAATGTAGCTTGCATTTCCTAAATCTTTTATTTGGAATTGCTTAGCTAGCCATGCTTTTATATCTGATTATAATTCTACATTTTTCCCAATAAGTATAATATCATCAACATACAGAACTAAGAAGAACACACGCGTGTCATTGATGAGCTTGTATACACAAGACTCATCAAGGCACTATGTGAACCCATAAGATTTGATTGTTTCATAAAATCTCATATACTATGACTTGGATGCTTGCTTAAGTCCATAAATAGACCTATTTAACTTACAAACCTTTTGTTGTGCATCTTTATCTATGAAACCCTCTGGTTGCTCCATATAAATGGTTTCTTCAAGATGACCATTTAGAAAAGACGTCTTGACATCCATCTGCCAAATCTTATAATCTTAATGAGCTGCAATAAAGAGCAGTATACAAATGGACTTAAGCATAGCTACAGGAGAGAAAGTCTCTTTATAATCAACTCCTTCCCTTTGGGTATAACCCTTAGCTACAAGTCTAGCTTTGAATGTCTCTACATTCTCGTCCACTCCTCTTTTTCTCTTATAGATCCTTTTACACCCTATAGGTTTCACCCCTTTAGGTAGATCTACAAGATCCCAGACGAAGTTGGAATAAATTGATTCCATCTCAAGTTTCATACCTTCAATCCATGTTTCTTTGTCAGCATCTTCCATTGGACATCTAAATGACAATGGATCATCTTTTCCATCATCAGTGACAGCAACTTGTGCTTCACCTAAGGCTAGGAATCAGTTTGGTTCGAACCGGGTAACTGAACTAAACCGAGCACTTTTGGTCGGTTTGGTTCAGTTCTAATAAGAAAAAAATATATTTTATATTCGAACCGAACCGAACCAAAACTGTCGGTTCGGTTATCGATTATGCGAGGTGAAAACTTGGGTAAACCGAACCAAACCAGTTTTCTCCCTCTTCGAGCTGTGCAACCCTACCCTACCCAGTACTCACTCGGCCACTCCACTCACCATACCAGTCATCCAGTCCTAGAAAAGGAGTTGGAAGCCTGGAAGGCAGTCGGTTTTGACCCCAAAAATGGCGTCCCTCGACTGGACTCCTTGTCTCCCTCCCTTCATCGCTCCCAAAGTCAGATCTATTGACCGACTTCATCTTCATTCTTCAATCTCACTTCTCATTCTCTTCATTCTTCTCCCCAAAAATGCGTCCCTCCTGTCCTGCCGTCCTGCGTCCTGCCCTCCCTTCTATGTCCTGCTTCCTCCTTTGTCACATGCCGACCCTGCTCTCTCTTGCAGTCGCTCTAGCCATCCTGTGTCCTGCATCCTCCTTCATCAAATCACTGACGATTTGAACTCTCACCATAAGTGATTTGAACTCTCACCGTGATTCAAAGTCGCTAGCCCACCATCAGCGATTTGAACTCGCTGACCAGTGTCTCTGCACCAGCGAAGGTCTAAGTCTCATCGTGTAGTCTTCACAGTTCACAAGTTCGGATTTGTCAATCTCACAATCTTCACAGGTTTGGCTTCGTCATTCTTCATAGTCTTCACACCCATTTCGAATTCATTGTTTGCAGGTGGCAGGTCATTCATGTAATACCCCGACTTTTTACATCGGAATTTAATAAGAGTAATTAAAAGTAATTAGGGATAATTGGAATAATTGGATAATTATCGAGGTATTACCAAGGCCGTAATCGTTCGGTTATAATCTAAGGAAATTTATTGGAGGAAATCAATTTGGAAAATGGAACTAAGAAATTTAAATTGGACCTCTAATAATTTTTTTTACGACATTTGGAATAAGTCGAGAGTTACAATTTCGGTTGGTTAATGTGCGGTATGAATATTTAACACTTAAATATATAGATATAGTTTTAATATTAATTAATTAGGATTTAAAATGGGGAAATTAAAAAGAGAAATTAAAGTGTGGAGGGGAGGGAGAGCTGAACCGGTTCAAGGTAATTGTTCCTGGTTAGGAATTAAAGGGAGAAAATCTCCCTTAGCGTTGGCCACATCGTGACAACCATACTAGAGAAAGAGAGAGCAGACTAGAGAGAGAGAGGGGAGAGAAGGGAGATCGCGAGAGAGGGAGAGGCGAGATCGGGTTGTGGAACACGATGCTGTTCGCCTTCCAGCGATGGGCAAGCGGCTGGTGTCGGGCGATCTTGGTTTGCTGCTCACAGGTTGCGACTGTGGTCGCGGGTCCCAAGCTCGCAGGTCTGAACGACGAAGCACTAGGTCACGGGATGGAGGCTCGGTGACGATTGGCTGGCGACGATGAAGGAGCAGCGACGGCGAGGGGTTGGTGAGCGGACAGAGGCGACCGACACCTCGGTTTAATGGGCAAACGGACGGGTTTGGTGGAGCTGCTGCTGTGAACTATGTTTCTGTGTTTTTTAGTTAGGATAAGTGCTCTGTGAAATTGGGTAGATATTCTGTGAAGAACTGAGTACTCTATGGTTATTTCCACGGGCATGAATATGTTGGTTATTAGCTTTGTTGCCCTCTGTTAAGTGTTAAATTAATTATTGCCTGTGAAATTATGATGTAGTTTGTGAGATTTTATCTCTGTTGAGGGATATGGTCAGAGTACACTTGAGGATAATGCTTCTGTAAATTACTACTATGTTGGTGGTTAAGATAATTAGGGATATTGAATGTGGAATGAATCTATTGCTTCGATGTTTAAATTTCATTGGGTTTTATTATTACAAGTGGATTAAGCCGTTAAGTTGGGATAGGTGTGGATAGTATAAACAATTTGGGAGTTCGAGGAATATATTTTGGTTAGATTAGAATGATTGTTGTTGTTAATAAGTAAATGTTGAGGTACAAAAAGGAGAAGAATGATAGCGATTAAGTACCAATCGCGATATAGATGTGAGGTAAGGAATTTGTGTGTGTCTTGGCCATTTGGAGGCCCTACACCGCAAGTAGAGTGCGTGCGTTTATGCTTGGTCTCTGTTTTGTTTAGTTCCTGCGAATTCCCTTACTTGCCGTTAGTTGATAGATTCTGGATCGATATATTGCACTGCTATTATTCCTTGTTCTGTGATTGACATTCTTTGTTAATTGGGTGTGCTTCCATTTCCTGCAATACATGCTTTACTTTGATAATTCCTCGATGAATGATCTCTGCCTGGATGAGAGAGTTAAGGATGTAGATGAGTTTAAAATGTTGAGTTGAAGCATAAGCGAGTTAAGAGACATGCCCTTTAGGATGATCCTATTCCTTACTTTTTACTCACTGTTCTATTTAAATCTCTACATATATTATAGGTTGTTATTCCTTTATCTATACATGTATATTGTTCTTGTCGTTCCCATTGACCAATGCATATATTGTTTTTGTCGTTCTCGTTAATCAATAGTGTCCTTGCTAGTTCTAGGGTTTGAATGTCTATATGATTAATTGAAGTCCTTTTCCCCTATTGAGCATGTCCGTCTATCTAACGTAATTCAATTGATCACCTTAATTATCAACACATGTGAACCCATATAGTTAATCTCGGCATGTAAACTACTTTATTTGTATTTATAATCTTCCGAGCATGTAAGTCAATTAGTTATTTTACTTCTCTAATTCTAGCATGTATAATTGTTGATCAACATAAAAATTGTAATCAATTGAGCATGTCAACCAAGCTACTATTGTATGAGCATGTTAATTAGCTTAACTAAATTAGTTAACTTGAGAATGATTATCTGATTAGAGCAAGTAATTGAATTAGAATTAGAAACCGAGCATGTTAATCAATTTGCTTAACTAATTAATAGTTGCTAACCAATTCATGAGCATGTTAAATTATGTAAGTATGTTTGATCATCTAGAGAGCACGTTAATTTAACTAAAGTAATTCATTGGACTCAAGCATGTTTACTTAATCTTATAACTTGAGCATGTAATCAATTTAGTTAATTGTTAATCAATCGAGTTAATTGCTAATCAATTTAGTTAATTGAATCAATTGAGCATGTCGACCAATTAGCTAATCTAAGCATGTAAATAAGCATGATAGTTAACTAGTCGTTAAACCTTGAGCATGATAACAAATTAGTCGAGAATGTAATTAAATTAGATTAATATTCGCATGACAATTAATTAAGATATGCCATGTAATAAGCTTGTGATTAGTATGTTTAACCAATGAAATAGAACAAAAGCATATCTAAATCACCTAGAATAATAAATATAGGAAGCATGTAAATGGACTAGGAGGTTAACTAGATAATTGGCATGTTAATTCATGTATTCAATATTATGAATGTTCTCTATATTATTGGTTGCCTACATTGCTATGCGTTTTCAATTACCATTATTCATTATATGTGCTTTCAATTTCAGTTTGCTTTCAAT
>CM039479.1:2205628-2364728 GCA_022433065.1 Begonia loranthoides
AATCATTTATTTTTCCTTTCTCAAATGCGGCATTCAATTGTTTAGTATTTTCTTCATTAAATTATTTATTTACGCTTCCGCACAGTTTTGATAAATTCGCTATGTTTTCATAAAAGGTTTTATAATGCTTCTGCACATTTTATCAATTGGTATTCATACCGAGTTTAAAGAAAGAGTCAGTAGCGATCCGGTTAGACGCACTCTGATACGATTTTTTTAAAAAAGAAATTTCAAATTTTCACGCATTTTAAAGGATTTACGAAAAATCGGGTCGTTACAGTTCATTCACAGGCAGGCAATGCTTCCAGTTCCATATCAACTCATTCAGGTGAGGTCAGGGTAAAATGTAACCATCTATTTTGTTTCATATATGTTATGAATTGGATAAATCTGTACTCTACACTGACGATTGCCTACTGTGAATTGGTCATTTCATCGTTTCAAATGAATTGGTTTGCTGTGAATTGCTAATTTTATCAATTGTTTGCTCTACTTTGTTGTTACAATTGTCTACTATGAATCACTGAATTGGAATGAGGTATCTGACTTCTCTTTTCCTCTCCTCTTTCTCATTCTCTATGTGTTTCTCATTTGTAGTCAATTTGAAGAGAAGTTTGAGTAGGTTAATGGTGTTGAAGTACCTCTGACCACAATCTTGCCTTCAACTTCCGTGTACAATGAGCCTCCCATGACAACAATGGAAATAGAAGAAAGTAGAGGGAAGAGTATTGAAATGCAAGAACAAGATGTTCATCAAATGTGCTTAGATCTTAAGGCTTCACAGGACTTTGTGGGTTGGATTCGTGATTGTAATATTTGTTTTCCAGAGAACTTCACAGTGTGTAGTGGAGTGAAAGAACAGAACCGAACCGACTTAAAAGCCGACTTAAAACCGAGTAAAAAATCAAAAAATCAAACTGAACACATAAAAATTAAGGCCATGAAAAAACCGAACTGATTAGAACTGAAACCAAGGTTTGGTTTTTGGTTCGCTTTTCACAATTCTCGGTTTGGTTTTGGTTTAAAAATTTCAAAATCGAACTGAGTCAGTTCGGTTCTAATTTGGCTAAAAAACAAATCGAATCGAACTGTTTCCACCCCTAGCTTCACCTACCTGTCCGTATCGAGCTGGTGGTCGTACTACCCTCTCGCTACGTCTAGGTACCGTGATGATTTGACTAGAAGTAGTCGTCTTCTGAATACCATGTGGAACAACAACTTTTGTTGTTTCCAATCTGATCTCATCAGCATGAATTTCCTCCAAGACAATCTTGCTTTGAGGTTTGAAGTTTTCCATATAGTCATATTCAAGAAATGTGGCATTTGTCGATACAAATACCTTGTTATCTTGAGGACTATAGAAAAAACCTCCTATTGTGCCTTTTGCATAACCAACAAACATGCAAACCTCAGATCGAGGTTCTAAGTTTCTAGTCTTTCCTACTAGTACAAGTGCGGGACACCCCATATGCGAAAGTGTTTCAAACTAGCTTTGTGACCACTCCACAACTCTAAAGGTGTCTTAGGAATAGACTTAGATGGGACCACATTCAAAATGTAAGTCACTGTCTCTATGGTGTATCCCCAAAATGATTTTGGAAGTGCAGAGTAACTCATCTGGATTGAACCATATTAAGTAAGGTCCTATTTCTCCTCTCAGCAACACCATTTTGTTGAGGAGTGCCAGGTGTTGTTACCTGATATATGATCCCATGTTCTAACAAGTAATCCTTGAATTCATTATCAAGGTATTCACCTCCTCGATCTGATTGAAGGCACTTTATTGACTTATCAAATTGTTTTTCAGCTTCAGCTTTAAACTCTTGAAACTTTCTAAAAGTTTCTGATTTAAACTGAATTGGATAAGTATAATCATATCTTGAGTAATCATCAACAAAAGTGATGAAGTACTCATAACCACCTCTAGCCCGAGTTGTCATAAGGTCACATACATCTGAATGTATGAGTTCAAGTGGCTCTTAAGCCCTTCGACCCTTTGCTGAAAATGGTTTCTTGGTTATTTTTCCGTCTAGACATGATTCACAAACTGGTAAAGATCCAACATTTAGATCTTTTAAAGGACCATCTTTTACAAGTCTATTAATTCTATCTAGATTAATATGACCTAAACGAAGGTGCCAAAGATATATGTTATCATCATGAGAAATTTTAAGTTTCTTGGACTTAGGATATTTTACTTTAAAAATTTTAGTATTCAACAGTGATTTATTGATGGGCCTTATCATATAAAGTCCACTTTCCATAAAACCAGAACAAATATCTAGTCCATTTCTAGAAATAATATCAATATTATTATTAAAAGAAATTGAATAACATTGTTCAAATAAGTGAGAAACAAAAATGAGATTTCTAGTAAACCCCGATACAAAATAAGCATTATTCCATACTAAAAATTTACTCTGAAAATATAATTTTGTTTCTCCTACTGCTGAAACTGAAACTAGTGCCCCATTGCCCACTCTCATATTGAACTCCCCATCTGCTAGATTCCGATAGGAACTAAGCATCTGTAAAGAACAACAAACATGATTAGTCGCACCTAAATCAACTATCCAGGGTGATAAATCATTCTCAACTAAACAAGATTCAATAACAAGTAAATCAGATTTGTCTGTCTTCTTTTGTTTTAGCTCCTTGAGATACTTTTTACAGTTTCTCTTCCAAGGACCATCAACTCCACAATGAAAACATTTTCCTTTGGGCTTTTTCTGGCTCGAGCTATTCTTGTTTCCCTCTTTATTTTTGTTCTTTTTATTGGGGTTATCCTTCTTACCCTTTGCTGGGATCGGAGGACATTCCACAGTCAGGACAAACTTTAAGTTTTCGTGCACAAGAATCATATTCATGTTCTTTTTCTAGTTGACGAAATTATCGCCAATCAATTTTTCAGTCGCGAGTAAATTAATCATAAAAGAAGACATTATGTTGTGATGAATAAATAAATAAATATTAATATTATGTATAAAATTCATAAGAAATATTGCAAGTAAAATGATGCATGAGCATGCTAAATCACTACATAAAATGCAAATGCTATTGCCTCGATACATAATATTTTTCCTTAGGGTAAAAATATTATCTATTAATAAATTTATTCAAAATATCTCATATTTTCAAAATTTATTAACTATCGATTAGTTTTGGTCAAAATGTGATTAACACATTATATCATATTTTTATGAGTGTATACCATCGTTTTGGTTTTATAAAACTTAACTTATAATTGCCACCTTAAGGACGGTCAACTATAAAATACATTTTATAAAACCTATCTCTAAGAGATCAACCATGGTATTCATCTAAGTGAACACTCTCCTTAGGGAGGATGATAACGAAGTCGCCTTGGAGTCGCACTTAAATCTCACGTTGTTGTATCAACGATGGAAACCATGGAAAGTTACGTCTAACTCTCCGTCCGCTCCCACTCATTATTTTGAATTAAAGTGATTTTATAGAACATCACATATTCTATTAAATCTATATAAAAAAATATTTAATCAAAATAAATTTATTTTATATATAGATTATTAATTTTTATAATCAAATTATAAAATTAATGATTCTAAATAAACAATTTATTTAGCACTTACAAAATAATGTAAAAATTTAACAATTAAAATTTTGCATTATTTTATTTTCTCACATAATTCATAAATATGAATTAATATTTTTAATCTAATTAAAACTATTTAATTTTTAACAAACTAATTTATTAAAATTAAATAAATAAAATATAGGCTAAGAATGCATGTCAATGTGAGAAAATTAAATAATTAAGTAGGCTCTATATGCAAGTATTCTATGACATGTGAATGCATGACAATGATAGAACAACTTATATAAAAAATAAAAGTAAATGAAATAATGACCGGGTCGATTTGAGTATTTCTAAAATTGCATATAATCCCATAAAAAAATTATATAAAGTCTTGGTAGCCTCCACATTTTTGTGTTTTACGTCGTGGTGACAACAATTGCACACATAGTCTCGCTCCAAAATTTGTCTTGTCCTCCTTTCTTTGATCTCCATCACTATTACATAAAGAGTATTTACCCAAGACAAATTGGATTTACATCAAAATTAAAAATATGAAATTTAAAAAATATTCCTAACCCAAATCGGCCACATGAAATTACGATCATTATTTCAATCTGCATATATCCATACATTCAATATTCCAAAAACATATATAAATTTAAAAAATGAATAAGCCTATTTATCATCGCATATCATGATTTTCATAAAATCACATTATTAAGTATATCATAACTACAACGAAGCTCTGATACCAATTGTGGGTTTTTAGGTTCCCTTATACGGCGGAATTACCAATGTTTATAACAATGGTAACGTGCATAACCTGTATATATCATGAAAAATAATTTTAACATGAACATAAAACGGATCGTTGTTATAACATATTAATAATAATATGTATTCAAAAATCTTTATTTAGATCTAATTTAAAAGATGAAGAATATTACCTTTGTAGCTTACTTCATACGGGTACAAAATCAACCTTCGATCTTCTCCGTCAATCCTCCTCACCTCGAATAAGCACGTATGGGCGTGATAAATGAAACAAGATCACACTCAATTTATGATAGATCGTATTCTCAACACATGAGATGATATATTTGGATTTAGAAAACACTTCTCTAAAGCCAACACGGAAGACACAAATATTGCTCTCAAAATGGATTCCTTAATCTCAAACATTTCAACCTCATAACCTAATGAGGTTGGACCTCTATTTATAGTGGTATAGCTCTATAATAGCCATTATAGCATTTAGAGAAAAACACTACAAATTCCTCATTAAAGTTACAATTGATTTCATACATTTATAAAAATGTTATGGAAATCAAAAGCTCTTGTCACCATAGCTCAACACTTGGCACTAAGACATTAACTTATTAATCTCTCATCTAAGTTATAAAACATTTATAACAAAACTGTTATGGCAAACAAAAGTTCTTGTCACCATAACTCAACACTTGGCACTATGACATTAACTTAAATTTGACAAAATTCATTTTAAAAACTATTTTCAAAAGTTAATTTATATTTGTTAATTAATTGAATAATTAATAATTCAATTATTTCATTTAATGAAATATAACAAATATATTAACTATGATAACTTTTGTCATTTTATCTTAATTAATTGAATAATCAATAATTTAATTATTTCATCTAATGAAATATAATAAATTTATTATTAAGTGTATTAAATAATTAATTATTTAATCTTCTTTGTTCATTTTTCTATTATTCGAATAATAATAGAAGGTGACGAAGGGACCGATTGACCTATAGTTTTAAGCTCCAATAATATTTCGTTAATTAATGTAAACTCTTTATATTAATTAACATAATTATTAACTCTAAACTAATTCCACTAAATACTTAGAGTTGCACTCTCAAAAACTATATAGTATGTTTACTTTAATTAATGTCCATTGATATAGTCATAACATATGTATTAACCATCCATTTAGATTTGCAATAGAGCTAGGTTTATAATCCGTTAACCCCTTATATTGCGTCTTTATCCTTGACTACCATTAGTTATTGATTGAATAATTAATTCATAACGATTATGAATTGCGTGCTAATTATTGGATCCTTGAACTAACAAACAAGGGAATCTATAGAAATGGATTTCATTGTATCAATATTAACATTCCCAGCTATTCATTTTAATTCACTCCTAATATACAAGGTATACGAATCGTAACTCGTACAAAACTTTACCGAGTAAATCAAAAAATAAATTAAAAAAAAAAGAGTTTGTTAAATAGAATGAATTAAGATCATGCATATAGGACCATCATTATGATAAAATTAATTGTTCTATATTTAACAAAAATTATCATAACAATATAATTTTATCTGGTCTAGTCCTAAATAATCATATTATATAAAACATATTTATCTTATGTCACTACATATTTAGTCGGGATATGACTATACTTTCTTAATGAGGTAAACTATGTTCATGACTATAAACTATTTGAAGATTTCATACTTCAAATATAAGTCATGGACATATTCTGGTTATTGCTATTTATATTTTATCCCACATATATACAATATATATGTTAATATATAATTAGCATAAATAACCAAGGAATTTTCTATGAATTTTAGAAAACATAATATAAAATGTTAACATAATATCAATCAATATAAATTTATTCATATATTATAAAATTATTCTACTATATTTGTTGGTTAGGCACATAACTCCCAACATTAGTCACACAGAGATGGTAGGTTCTTTGTCGCTTAGTTTTGCCTATCCTAATACCGTTTCATTTGACAGGTGGCGTGACGGCTCATAGCTTCGCTCGTCGACAACCCCCGTAAGCTTGGAATGTAATACCCTAATTTTCGTAAACATAATTAATTAAGGATAATCAAGATTTATTTGATAAGAAAATTGATTAAGGAAAATATTTGGATAATAATCAAGGGTTTATTTAACGAGAAATTAATTGGGGTATAATTGGATTATTCGGAGAAATTTTATTATGAAATATATTATCATGAAAATAAGTTTAGAAAAATAATTGTTGGGAGATAGTTATATCAATTATTGGATAATTATTTTGGAAGCCGAATTGAAGAATTTTAATTGGACCGATACTTATCATCAAGCAATATTCGGAGAAAAGAAAATTAGAATTGAGATGATTAATTATTTAAGAGAAAGAAAAGTGATGAATTAATTAAATGGAAGAAAAATTAATATATGGAAAATTGGATTAATTATTAAGTGGAGATTAATTATTAAATTAAGTTTTATTTTAAGTTAATTGAAGAAATTAAAAGATATGAGAAGAGAAGCAGGGGGGAATGAGAGAGAGGCCGAGAGGCGACGGTGAGAGCCGAGAAAGAAGAGATCGATCGAAAATGGGAGATGACGGACGTTGCGACTCCGTGCTCGGGTGCGCTTTGTCCAGTGCATGGCGGGGACGATAGGCTGCGGGTGGCGAGCAAATAGCGAGCTAGGGCTCGGTGTTCCGTGACATTCAGAGTTGCAAATCGGAGCTACAAAATCGCCGATGGAGCTAAGTCAATGCTTTATGTTTGGTGTTCACCTTCTTGGCTTCTGATTGTGATGATTTGGCGTGGGCAGTGGCGACGGCAGGGACGAATTGGCAAGGCTGGAGGTAGGGGCTTGGCACGTGTCCGATTCTATTGTCCACGTATGAGCCGGTTTATTCCTCCTCTCGAAACGATTGGAGCTTTCCATGTGGTGTGATCTAGTTGGACCTCCCTCCTTGAGTTGTGTAATTTTTCTCTGCCTATATAGGTTGGCAATGGCTGTTTTCTCTCGGTAGTTAGTTAGTGCAGAGGAATTCGTTGGAGATGGAGAGGGAAAAGTGACACTGAAGTGTGCCGAAGGATGATGGTGGCCGAGTGTTTCTCTAGAGAATTGTGAAGCTGTGGAGAGTCGTGTGTTGTTTGCAGGTAATGGACTTCTTCCTTCTTTGATTTTGTCTCTATTGAAAGAAAGTTGTCTGTGAAAATGGAATGTGTTGGTTCTGTTGTCTTCATTTAAGGATGATACAGTGTTGGACATTTGTATATCCTGTAAATTGGTTGTTTATTGTTTAAATTCTGTTATGTTAATAGGTAATCTGTAAAGGGAATAATCTGTTGTAAGAAAGCTGCTCTGTTGTTGGGATCCGATTGTGAACTATTGTTGACTGTTAGCTTTGTTAGTTGGTTAATACACGTTCTGTTTCTTGGTTGGTGTTAGTTAGGAGATGGGTTAAGTTTCATGCAAAGAAATCTGTCGATTATGAATTGTTGTTTGAGTGTCATCTAAGTTGGTTGGATAATGCACTGCTATTAGTGTTGATTTTGTGTCTCTGGTTAATGATGGTTAATTCCAAAAGCATGATATGTTGTGATCTGTTTTGCTGGACATATGGACCCTACATCACATGATTGTAAGATTTTGGTTAGACATGTGTTGATGGTTATTTTCTTGCTGTGATGTCTGAAAATGCAATGGAATAAATTGAATGATCTCTGCCTTTGGTGATAGGAATATAGTGTTGGTGGTAATTAGTTGGGATTATTTATTGGTTCTTTGTTGATTGTTGAGAATGTAAAGATTTAACGATTGATGTGTGGGATACTCTTCGGAAGCAATATTATGCTGGGGTTGGTTTTGGTTAATAGAGATATTATGCATGTATGTCGGACTAAATTTAGTGATTGTTAATTAAGTTAAGTGTTCTGCACGTTGATACATGCTTTGTACATTTGGATGATTTACCAACAGCCTTTCTAATTGCATAAAAAGGATAGATAAATGTGCTATGTTGGTTATCATTTGGATTAAAGGAATTAAATGGTTCTCTACTCTGCTGTGGAAAATGTGATTTTGTGATAAAATACTATTTGGTTTTGTAAAGTAAATTCTCTTTATTATTAGGTCACATTGATGAAATGAGCAACTATAAATGGTTATTGCTATTTTCGTTGCACATATTAAGTTACTTAAATGGTTATTGCAAGGTTGCTAAGTAACTAAGTTGACTAATGAGAGTTATTAAGCGTTAAGGTTTATGAAAATTTAGTGATTGTTATTAATTAATAAATATTTGTTAAATTGGATAGTTGTGATTTACGGGAAAAAGTATAAATTAAGGTTATTCATTTATTGACCATGAAATTAATTAAGATAAATTTATAGAAATTTGTTAAGCGATAATTTAATTATTAAATAATAAATAAGGAACAACGATAGCAAAGTTAAGATTTATGATTGATAAAAATATTAATAAATAAATGCTAATTATTTTAAAGGTATTAACGGGAAAAGAATAGAGTGTCAAACGCGCCACGAATGCCAGGTAAGTTGATACTTACTGTGTTTTGGTCTTTGGACCCTACATCGCAAGACTTAGGATTGCATGTTGTGTGTTCTTTTAATGATATGTTTATTAGACATTTGTATGATCATATAGGACTGTAGGTATTTATAGGCATATTGCATGACATACCTAATATATGTAAATAGGCATGTGGGGGTTCGCGAGGATTGGGAATGGTTGTCGTGGTGACACCCCCATTGGAGTGCCTACCCCCACTTAGGGGGCACAAAGGCACAGGTTAAGCCACGAGAATCGTAAGATTCTCAATTCTCCTGTACTGAAATCCCCAATGTCTTCAACAAAGTGAGTGGGTATGGCTCATGGTGACACCCCTATTGGCGTGGTTCCTCGTCAGAAACACAGGTTAAGCCACGAGAGCAATTGACTTATCCATCGCCCCAAACTAACAGATAAGATATGGATCTTCTCTGTAATGCATCGCATGATCATGCATCATATCTGCATTTCATTTTCTTTTATCAGTTACTGAGCATTAGACTCATTAGTTAGGTCTTGTGATGTAGGTATCGTACAAGAAACAGGTGAACAGGTCAAAGACAGTTGATGAAGGATTTGTACGGGTGGATCTTGTGGCTGGCTGGGGTAAAGAATTTAAAAAGGGAATTTATTTCTAAAAGGATTTGTAAATTATTTAATATTCTTTAATGCTTTGTTTTAATTCCGCTGCATTTTATAAAAAGAATTTTATTACTTCTTTGGCAATTGATAAATGCTTTAAGAAAAGAGTTTTAACGCTCGAGTTTTATAAAGAAAAGTCTTACTCTAATTTTGAAAAGAAAAAGTTTTGAATTTTACGCAATTTTAAAATAAATAAAAACCGGGGCATTACATGGAACCAAGTTGTATTTTAGTTGAGAAGCAATCTGTCACCAGCAATCTCATCCGTTTATTTAATCGTACGAGTTGGGTCATTGCAGAGCTTGCTCGCCGACAACTAGGGTGATGTGCAGGATCTTTTGGTCACCGTCATTAGTATTCTCTCCTGCCTCATGAGGTGTTGCTATTGACAGATAGCCACCTTTCTGTGAGTTGTGTTGGATGGGTCTTTCAGTGGCCATCCCCTTTGATTTATGGATCGTATAGATGCTGAGCTACTACTCGTTTCCAAATCAAGGTGCAATCATACGAGTTCTGTCGTCGCGGAGCTTGCTTGCCGACAACTCGGGTGTTGTGCTGGATCATTGGATCAACATCATTATATTTTTCCTCTGTTTCATGAGGTGCTGCTCTCGACAGATGACCAACTTTCTATGGTGTGCGTTAGATGGGTCCTTGTATGATCATCCCTTTCACTGATGACATTTTTGTGTGGAAAACGAAGTTGGCATATTTAATGATATAGTTGTCTATGTATACAGCGGGTTTTGATGTAGCTACATTGAGGGCAATAGGCCGGTTTAATAAAATGATAAAGAGGTTTTATGATTTAAATCCATGTATGGTAAATGAGAAGCATGAAATGGTTTTCAAAAGATGAGGAAAATAGTTTTTAGCATGTATTGCATTTAGCATCAACTTACCTATTGAGTTTGTCACTCACCCCTTAGACTATATTTTTCCTAGGTTAGGGTGTAGGCTTGGGGCATGGGATTTTCTCGTGTTGCCTTGGGGTGATGCCAGTTCCCCATGGGTGGGTGGATGTTTGTCAGTTCAATCCCTTCGTATCAGGTACGTTTGGGGTTTCAAGTTTTGGTGTTGTTTGGCTTAATTCCTAAACAGTGCGTTTCTTTATTTATACTATCATGTCTTTAGTTTATCACTTTGTGGACCCCAACCCATATGATTTGGGTTTGGGCTTGATATTTTTCCCATTAAGACTTCCGCTTCTTTTACGCCTTAGGCTGGGTAATCGGGTTCTCCAAGAGAATCGGGTTGTAACGACCCAGTTTTACTTCCATTTAAAATCGTGTAAAATTTAACTTTTCTTTTTACGTAAATCCTTTTCTTTTCAGTTGTGTAGCAAAACACTATTTCGTTCTTAAAGCCATTTAAAGACAAGGAATAAAATCTTTTTCTTAAAAACACTTTGTAAGACACAGCGGAAGCCTTTTCTTTCATAAAGCTCTTTTACAAATCGCAGTGGAAATAAATAAAACTCTTTTCTTTTACAATTAAAAACTTTTTTACAAAACCCTATACATTTTCTCTTTACCTTGAGCCTAGCCAGCCATAAGATCCACGCATGCAAATTCTTCATCAACTACTCCTTAACTTGTTTTCCTATTCACGTACGTACCTACATCACAAGACTTAATTAATGAGTCTAACTCTCAGCAAGTGATATGAAATAAAACATACAATGCACATGCTATGCTGCTTTTAAAATATGTATACCATTTCCTGTTTTTGTTTTCTATACCGTTTTCTATTTTCATTTCTAAAAAGGAACCTATCCTTTCTATCATTTTCTTTACGTTTATCAGAGAAATGATACATCCTATGGTCTACGTGGCTTAACCGTCACTCCGCCAAGAAGATACATCCATTAGGGGTGTCACCACCAATGGATCATCACCTATTCTCTCAAACCCCCACATGCCTATTTATGTTCATTACTTATTTACATTATTCCCAAAATACCCATGCATGAAAAACTATTTTCATATCGTTTTAAAAACCATAATGCATGATGCTCGTGCATACATATAGTATCTATATCATCAAAGCATGATCATATCAACATCCTATAATCCTCAAGCATCATCAATATCAATATCCTTACTTAAACATATCATTAAAAGAACCTAATTCTAATAAACACACAACAAGCATCAATACATCCTCAAAGCATATCAAATCCTATCATCCTTAAAGCATGAACCATATCAACTTAAAAAACCTAAATCTAATAAACACAATTAGCATATTATTCTTAATTCTTGCAATGTAGGTCTTTCAACAAAGCACAAATAGTATCACTTATTTGGCGTCCGTAACGCATTTTAACACTTTATCCTTCTTCATTTAATACCTTCACAGTACCTTCATAAATCCATAACATAACGTTAATAAATCACAACCTATGAATCTCAACATATTCCTCTAATTTCTCAATCACCTGTAATGTCCATATTTATCTCAAAATCTTTCTCTAACTTATAACTTAATATAAACAAGATATGAATATCCAATAATAACTATTAAACTGTAAACACCACAGAGAACGAAATCCCACAGCATAAACCAACCAACGAACATACTTCACTTCAACAGAGTAGAACACTCAACAATAACCTTCTACCCTTTTTACTTTTTGGTAGAATATTATTGCACAAACAAGTCAATAGTAACATCTCAGTAATTAACCAAACATCCATCTGTATATATTTTACAAGCATTAGAACAACCAACCGAAACAGATTACCCATTAATATCCCTCACAGAACCAAGCAGTAGTAAACAATGGAGGGTATTATCCAACAATAGAGCATGCATTTAGCGAAGCATCATCAACAGGTTAACATTCACTCACCATTATCAATAATACAGAGAACATTACTAATATCCATAAAAATCCATACCAGTGAAGGAATTCCACATACTTGAAGAAAACCCAAGAGCAGGGAGCTCTTCGCTTTCTTTTCCTTCTTCTCTTTTCCTTCACTACTTCCTTCTCTTTCAAGAGAGCTCACCTCTCTACTCCTTTTCTTCTCGGCTTTTCACTCACCACTAGAGAGCTCTTCTCTCTTTTATCTCAGTCATCTGTCTAGTTCCATCAGAAGCTTTCTTCTTAAGCTTCATCCATCCCCATAATCTCACCTAACACCTCTTCTATTAAGCCATCTGTAAAGTAGGATGCGTCGAGAAATCACATAAAACCATCGCCACGTGGGATCAATACCAAAAACCCACAACCGAGAAACATTCAAAATTACTCCAATTTTGAAAGAAAGCAAAAGCTTTGTATTAATCAAACTTCAATATCCTAAACACACATACTAGAGGCCTTTATATAGCTAATTACAAAGCATAGAATAGGAAACAACATAATAGGAAATACACTAGGTATTCGGTCCCGTATGGTTGATTACTATACTAGTAATTAGGTAACTTTCCAAAGTGATTAATTAACTATTCTTTGCTGGCTTGGTCTTCACGAATTGGTGGCTTTTTGGTAGCTACTTCCTCCCCAAGTTTGGCCACTTGGATGGTTGCCAAATCTATGCAAGAATCAACTATCCTTTGTCCACTTGCATGGTTGATTATGGAAGGTTTCCATATCTCCATTTCCCTTGGTCTTTCTTTCCCTTCAAGCTTGTCTCTAGGCTTCTTTCCATAACATTAAAGGCATGGGCCCACTTTGACCTTCATGGGTTGATAGCTCTTCTATTTGGGCCCTTGATGAGTTACCTTCCAAATGGTTGGAAAGGGATGCGTCAATGAGACCTTGGACTTTTGTCTTTGTGGATGGACCTTGTATTCCATCAGAAGCTTTGTTTAAATAATGGTTTAAATATTACTCACTATTAGAAACTGTTAGTGGACTCTTAAGGTGGGGTTTGATAGTGATTATTTTTTTATGAATTGAGGATATGCACCGTTAGTCTATTGAGTAATGAAGTTTGGTAATTTTATTGAAAATCTTAAAGTGATCAATTGCAGGATGGTTGGGCTCCTAGACTGGTATAGGACCCTTCCACTGATTCGTTGGTTCATTGACAAACCTTGTGACATTTTTATATGTTTTTAGGCTCGGATGAGTTTGAAGATTTTGAGACGATCCCCAAGGAGGTAGTTGCTCTGAGTACGAAGAAAGACTGTTGGAAAGGTACAGATTTCTACACCTTTTGCTATGCATTGCATCATGGATTTCCAAATGATATTTTGTGGAATAGCACACTTGAAAATCTGACATGGCCTATTTGACAGCATGTCTATTTTTATGTCTATATATGTTTTCTCACAATTACATTCTATACATGGTTTCATTGTTACTATTGGTATATCAAGGGGATGAATCCTCTTAGTGACATGTCATCCGGTTTTGAACCCCAGAAGTAGAAATGGAGATGAAACGGTGATGACGTGTCCTTATGTTTTGAGCCTCAGAACCTAGCCAGGGTTTAGTCACACGAAGTTGGTAAGTTGTTTGTCGCTGAGTTTTGCCTATCCTAATACCTTTTCATTTGACGGGTGGCATGACGACTCGTAGCTTTGCTCGTCGGCAACCCCCGTCAATTTGGAACCTGAGGTATTTTAGTGGAGAAGCAATCCTTCGCCGACAACCTCATCTGGTTATTTGATCTTATGACTTAGGTCGTTGTGGAGCTTACTCACCGACAACTTGGGTGACGAGCTGGATCCTCAAATCGCCATCATTGGTATTTTCTTTGCCACACGAGGTGTTGCTATCGATGGATAGCCACCTATTTTCTTTGCCTTGATTACGTTTTCAGCTCGAAAAATGGTGTGGCATATTTTTCGGGGTAGCTATCTATGTATACAGTGTGTTTTGATCAAAGCCTTATCGATGGCCACAGGCCTGTTTATAAACTGATAAAGAGATTTCAATGCTCTAAAATCCATGTATGTAAAAGAGAAACATTACATGATTTTTACAACTAATGAGAAAGACTAGTTTTCGCATGCATTGCATCTAGTCCAGATATAATGTGACACCCCATAAGAAAGGGTGTGCAATCCCACATCGACTTGGGGGAAGTAAAGAGAGCAGAATATAAGTGGGTAGCTCTCCTACCCCAGCAGACCAGTTTTGGGTGGGTAAGCCACACCAAGAACAAATTCGTGCGGGTTGCGACCCAAAGCGGACAATATCTTTTGGGCCAAGGTTGGGCGGGCTATCTACCATAAGTATAAGCGATAGCTCGCCCAACCCTGGCCCAACAGATATTGTCCACTTTGGGCCGCAGCCCACACGAATTTTGTCTTGGTGTGGCTTACCCACCCAAAACCGGTATGTTGGGGTAGGAGAGCTACCCACTTATATTCTGCTCTCTTTACTTCCTCCAAGTCGATGTGGGATTGCACACCCTTTCATCTGGGGTGTCACAATCAACCCCCCTTGGGGGCCCACGTCCTCGTGGGACCATGGCCACCATCGAGCTGGGCTTGGCTCTGATACCATAAGTATAAGCGATAGCCCGCCCAACCTTGGCCCAACAAATATTGTCCACTTTTGGCTGCAGCCCGCACGGATTTGTTCGTGGTGTGGCTTACCCACCCAAAACCGATATGCTGGGGTAGGAGAGCTATCCACTTATATTTTGTTCTCTTTAATTCCCCCAAGTCGATGTTGGATTGCACACCCTTTCATCTGGGGTGTCACATATAACTTACTGAGTTAGGCACTCATCCCAAATGACTCATCCCCCTACAGGTAAAGGCAAGAGCAGCTGAAGATTTAGGGTTGGCATTTTCATTATATTTCATTTCCATTGGAGGAATTATTATTGTTATTCGGTGAGGATAGTATTACCTTGGTCTGTAAACCTATAACTGATACTGTTTGGTTTGGATTTGTTGCATAGTATTTTGGATTTATTTATTCTTTGCACTGTTATTCTCATGATCGCTATACAGACCTAGGCCCTCGATTATTGGGCCCTCTTAAATTAAAAAAGTGTTCCGCTAAAAATTTATGCCTTGGGCTGGGTGATCAGGTTCTCTACGAGAATTGAGTCGCCTGACCCGGAGGTTCTGTTAGTGACAAGTTCCAAGAAACACTTAGAAGCCTTAGTGAAATCTGTCCCGAGAAATAACAATACTCGACCCAGCAGCAATAACTTGAATCCAAATCTGTATATGAGCTAAAGATGGATTTTGGAGGACATAAACTAAATATAATCAAGAAGATTGTATCAAAAATCCAGCTCAAAAAACGTTCTAGAATAGGAGATCTATCAATTTCAATAATCACTTGAAAACTGTTTCCAGCAGAGCAGATTTAACAATGTAGATCAAAAACGTAATAACTTGAGCTACGAATATCGAACGACGCCCAAATTTGGAGGTTAACTTCCTGACTTAGCCCTGAACAAATCACTAGAAGACCTCAAACAGAGACGATCGTCATAAAAGCCCCAAACAGATGCTTCAATCAGCGATAATAACATTCAATAAAAATCACAGATTCAGCAGCTCAATATCAATCCGAAAATATTACCTTTCATTCAATACTTCCCAAACGAGCTTCTTCATCTATTAACATATATCAAATCTCCATAACATCAACTAACCAACCAGCAAGAAAAGACCTTAAGAGTATCACGAAAACAAGAAGGAAATCAATGGAGTCCGCGGACCTCCTAAGTGAGAGGGGCGATTTTAGGGTTGGCCGAAACCAACACTCTCCAAGGTTGGAAAGTTCTCTTGCCTCCACACCACAATCCTACCTAAAAGATGAAGATTGGAAGAGGCAATATCCCAATGATGCAAGGTTGAGAATCTTCAAGAGGAGCCTTGCTTGGGGGTGGAAGGAATCGGCGCAAAGGGAGGGGGGTGGCCGCGGCAAGGGTGTCTTCAAAGACAACCAAATTCTTCAATTCAAAATTGCCCTCCATTCTCACAAAGGAGGGACTTTAACCTAAGGTTTACAATGTAGGTTGAAAGACTAAAATGTCCCTAATGACAAAAATTCGGCATGAGGGTGTGGTTTTCATGCAAACCGCACACCTCTCCAAAATCTCACAACCAAACAAAATAAAACAAACCAAATAAAATTGTTGTTCATAAAAGCAATTCTACTAAATCAAATAAGATCTTAAATATTAATTTAAGTCTTCATGACACCGCCCTTCAAGGAAATGTGGACTCCAGCTTAGGTTGGAAGAACACCGTCCAAAGTGATCAAATGAAACAGAACTTCTTTATCGTCTTGTGAAACCTCCTTCAAAGAATCCCACATCTTGGTAGTTCCTGCAAAATAGAAGCTAGTTAGGAAAGCAATAAGTTTCTTGGCCCAACTCCGAGTGATAGGGCCTTGGAGCACATCATCCTCCCCGGGTGATTGAGGATTTGACCTCAAATCTGTAGAACGTTCTGATGCATTTTCATTTGAGAATACGTCCTCTCCATGATATGGTGATAAATCTTGGACGTTGAAAGTAGTCGAAACTCCATAGCCTTCAGGTAGTTCGATCCGATATGCGTTGTTATTAATACGCTCCAGTACTTTAAAGGGACCATCAGCACTCGGCAATAGCTTGGAATTACGATAATTAGGAAATCGATCTTTCCGAAGATGCAACCAGACAAGATCACCCACTTCAAAAATAACTTCCTTTCGTCCCCGATTTGCAAGCCTGGCATACTCCAAATTTTTCTTTTCGATATTTTTCCTGACTTCTTCATGTAGAATTTTAACTCGCTCAGCCTTCACAGCTCCATCCTCACTAATATAATCAGTCACTGGTAGAGGTAATGGATCCATAGGTGTAAGGGGATTGAACCCATATACAACCTCAAATGGCGTATGATGAGTAGATCCATGTACACTTCGATTGTACGCAAACTCCACATAAGGCAACTGCAAATCCCAATCAGTTAGTCTATTGCTGAGCACTGACCTTAGTAATGCTCCCAATGTTTGATTTACTACCTCGGTTTTCCTGTCGGTCTGGGGATGAAATGACGTACTAAAGAGTAGTTTAGTGCCCAGTTTCCTCCATAAAGTTTTCCAAAAAGAACTTAAGAATTTCGTGTCCCGATCTGACACTATGGATCGAGGAACTCCATGCAATTGAATGATCTCCTTAAATAATAGGTCAGCTATATGAGAGGCATCATCGGTTTTTTGACAAGCAATAAAGTGAGCCATTTTAGAAAATCGATCCACAACTACCATTATAGAATCTTTGGCACGAGGGGTGCGAGGAATTCCCAAGATAAAATCAACACTGATTTCCACCCAAGGATTAGTGGCTACCGGAAGCGGCATATAGAGACCTTGAGGAAGAACTCGACTCTTTGCCTTCTTACACACAATACATCGCTCAACAATTCTTTGTACATCCCGACGTAAATGAGGCCAGTGGAAGTGCTCTTGAACGGCTTCAATACTTTTCTTACTTCTGAAATGCCCTGCTAATCCGCCACTGTGTGCCTCGAGGATTAAGGATTCCCGAAGGCTGCATATGGGAATACATAACTTGCCACTTTTAAAAAGAAAACCATCCTCTACGAAGAATGGAAACTCCAGTTTGCATAGACAATTAAGGTAAGTACTCCCAAAATCCCGATCCTCTGAGTATAACTCTTTGATCCATTTAAAACCAAAAAGTCTGGCATTAAGTTTTGTCAGTAAAATACATCGCCTAGAGAGAGCATCTGCAACCTGATTTGATTCCCCCTTCTTATATTTAATAACATAAGGATAACGTTTAAGAAATTCTACCCACTTGCCATGACGACGATTTAGCTTCCCTTGACTTCGAATATGTCTCAAGGCTTGGTGATCAGAATGAATAATGAATTCTCTAGATAATAGATAATGCTGCCAAACTTCTAGTGCTTGAACGACTGCATAAAATTCTTTATCCTATGTAGAATAATTGAGGGTTGCTCCTTTTAATTTTTCACTAAAATAAGCAACAGGCTTTCCTTCTTGCATAAGGACGGCACCGATACCCAATCCAGAGGCATCGTATTCGATCTCAAAAACTTTTGTAAAGTTCGAAAGTGCTAGGAGAGGAGCATTATATAATTTCTCCTTAATGGATTCAAAGCTAGATTGGCATGATGAAGTCCATGAAAAGTCTTTCCCTTTTTTGGTGCAATCAGTGATGGGAGCCATGATTGAACTGAACCCCTTTATAAAACGCAGGTAAAAGGATGAGTTTGGCTTATGCCTATCATTCGACATTTCTTTTTTATTGTTGGCAATCGAAAGAAAATATTTTGCAGTTTTGGAAATAGTTTTCTGATTAATTATTGCCTTGTTAAAAATGACTAAGGATATGTTTTGTATGGATTATCATTGGAGATTCTACCCTGTGATTGAGCTACGTTTTGCCCTCTATTGTTGACTGCCTTGTTGGTCATCGTCGAAGATTTGTTAATCACTACTTGGTTTATGGGTGTTTCGGATGGAATGTACTTTGTGAACCCTGTTATGTTTATAACTTTTTTATTGAGGTTGGGTTTGGATTATGGGGTTATATCAAGTGAATAAATAAGGAATAAGGTTATAGATAAGGTTGAAGTTATTAAGTTGTGAATGTTGAAGCTCCTAGGTATTATTGAACTATGAAAACCGTTATTGAAGAATTTGTATTAATGAATAAATGTTATTGTTTTGAAGGTACTAAAAAGAGGAAGAAAGATAACGATCAATGGCTGATACACATTGAAGACTATAGGTAAGTGATAAACATTTGTTTTGGTTTTTGGGGCCCTACATCGCAAGAGTTTGGAATTGTATGCTGATTGTTTACTGCTTTGTTAGAATAGTAAGATATTAAACATGTCTACTACTTTATTATAATAGCCGGATATTGAGCATATTTTTGTGAATTGTAATGCTGCTTGTTGGACGTCTATTTGGTCAGAATTCATCCTTACCCTATTTAACACCCCGACTTTTTCAATTGGACAATTATCGGGGTATTACCAAGGACATTCTAGAGAGTTAAGTCTAGAGGTATTTTCATGACATTTTCCCCGTTTATGCGATGTAATTAGACGAAGGGGGGATTAGGATATTACATTATGTATTGATACGTGTTATTTTATGACGCGTATTTAAGCGAAAAGTGTTATGGGGTAGGAGCTAAGTGAGAATGTGAGGAAATACTATCTAGGGAGTTTCCGGACGCCTACGGACGACACTAGGGACAAGTTGTCTCCTCTGTAAATGCATTGCACACACGAGAAATGGGTTGGGATGACTCAGGACGTGATTCTGCATCCTGACTGCACTGTGTCGTGGATTTTCAGACGAGTACGGTCGTGGACTAGCCGCGTCCGATTTGAATCTGTCCAAATCCTTGACAATTTCGGACGACTGCGGACGTGTAGTAGCCTCGTTCGATTTGCCTCTGTCTGATTTTGGGACACTTTCAGATGCCTGCAGATACTACATGCAGACGGTATGGATGGGGACGATGATGTTAGTTCTCGTCCAAAGCCACGATTTAGCCTGTGACATTTTACACTTGCAGATGAATGCCAACGAGACGAATGCGGGCAAGACCAGTGCGTCCGTACTGGTCCGAAATAACCCAGTTCAGCATAAAATTAGGGATTTAAAATGATGAAATTTGTCGTGTAGCTCATAAATGCTCGACAATGAAGACGACGAAGTCGCCTCCCCCATGCTAGATGCCTTCCCCATGCCTGGAAGGCCATTCCCTTTCCTCCCCCTATGCCTACGTTGTCCCCTCTAGGTATGTAGTCATCCCTTCCCTCTCTCCCCTGCCAGTTTTCAGTTCATTTCCTGCGTGAGCTCTCTCTCCCCTGCGAGAGTTCTACCTGTGTGTGAGAACTCTGCCTACGTGAGTGTGTGAGTTGAGAGTGAATTGTGGTGATTATTATTGGTTAAGTGTGTGGAGTGAGTGGTACGTGAGGGTTAGTGTAAGCTCTGAAAGCTGGAGCTGCTCCCTACTGTCCGTGAGAGCTGTGGAGTGCTGTTGTCCGTGAGTTTAGTGTTCATCACTTAGGTAAGGAAATAGGGGTGTCTTGGCTTGTGGAGGCCTTACACCACAAGTAGTGTGTATGAGTGTGTTCCTTAATGTTGATGGCGTAGATATGTTAGTATGCTGTAGATTATTGATAGTTCTATGATATTTCCTTGACTCGTTCTATTTTTAAATGCATTCCTATTGATTTCTTGGTTGTGGTTATCTTCCTTGCTGTTAGATAATTCCTTGATAGATAGTGTAGAAGGCTAGTATGCTGTGGATTATTTCTAACTTTGTGATATTTCCTTGTTAGTTCTGTAGATTATTGTTGCCCTGGAATGTTTCCCGGTTGGTAGTCCTTGGATTTCCTTGTCATTTTCTTTGTTATTTTCTCTGTTCTTTCTTATTAGCTTTGTTATAAATGCTTAGACATAAACAGTTGACAAATGAGAAATGCTTAGACGAATGGGTTAAGTCTAAAATGTTAGACAAATGAGTGACAACTTAATTCTTGCAGTTTAACTTATGTTTAGTTATTAATTATAAATTGATATTTCCATCATTATTATTCTGTTACCATTTGGTTGTCTTTATACCCAACATGTTTACTCATCAACCAACTTAGCTAAATGATAATTAATTGAGCATGTTAACTAATTTAGTTGATCCAAGCATGTAAACAATTTAATTAGTTTACACCTGTGAACTAACTTGTCTAATTAAAATATGCTTAGGTAAGTGTTGTTATTTCTTGAGCATGAAAATTGACTAATAAGTAACCACTAGCATGTCTAATTAATTAACTAGCATATTTAGATTTATTTAACTAGTATGTTTAAATTTACTAACTAGCATAACACGTGTAAATCAATTAATGGTATGTTAGTCAACTAGGGCAACTAACTAAAGTGGGTAATTAGAATTGAGCATGTTAATCATTACTCAAACATATTAATTAAATTAAAAGCATGTTAATTAACTTAACTAGAATAACCAACTAAACTCAAGCATGTTGAACTAATTAACTAGCATGTTGAACTAGCGAACTTATAGTTAATTGGCATGTTCAATTCAATTAGCAGCATTTAATTAACTAGAATTAATCAACTAGTAATTAACTAGACTTTAATACGACTAGTCAAGCATGTCTAATTAATTATAAATTAGCTATGCATACTTAATACATCAAACTATTCAAAGCAAGTTTAACGAATTATGATAAGAGCATGTAAACAACTCTTGAGCATGTAACTAATTAGGAATGACTAATTAGCTTAATGGTTGTGACCTATCATGTGTAATATCGTGATTTTTGTAATATATTTAATTAAGGGTAATTAGAGATTTATTTAATGAAAAATTAATTTGGAAATGGAATTGAGAAATAATCAGATAATTAAATTGAAGATTTAAAAGGAGAGAAATGAAATTTAATGAAGTAGAGAAAAGATTTTGATTAATAGATAAATGGAAGAATTGAATTAAAAGTAAATAAGGGAGAATTGTGGATTAAAAACCGGTTTTATTTCTAAAAGAAATTGTTGGTCCGGTTTTTGACAAGTGTGGCCTGATTCTTTGATGAAGAGAAATCAAAAGAGGGATTTTTTTTGCCTTGGTTTTTCACGGAGAAGAAAAGAATAGAGAAAGGGGGTAGAGAGAGCAAAGGCGAGAGCCGAGAGAGAGGGACCGATCGGGAAGGGCGATAGCGAGCGACGGAAGTTCGCGGGAAGGCTCATGTTCGGTAGGGCTTCTTCGCGGCGGTATAGTTCTATCCGGCGTGCTGGCGGTGAGGTGATTACGGGCCTAAGGCACGGGTCGATTTGGAGCTGCGAATCGCCGGTGGAGGTAAGTCGATGCCCTACGTTTGGTATTCATCTTCTTGGCTTCCGATTAGGGATGATTTGGCGTCAGCAATGGCGATTTGGCAAAGACAAATTGGCGAGGCTGGAGCAGGGGATCGGTTCAGGTCCGAGGCTATTGGTCCACAGATGAACTGGTTTGTTTCTCCATCTCCCTAAATGATTGTGACTTTCCATGTGAAATCTGGTCAATGGACCACTTTCCTTTGAAGTGTGTGATCTCTGTGATGATGCAATTTCTTTGCCTATATAGGTATGCAGCAGTGAAGTGTGGCAGGAGGTCTTCTTTATTCGAAGAAGTTAGCTGCTCTAAAGAAGTTTAGAGGTTCGGAGCTGATTCTTATGAACGTGTTGAAGGAGGTACTCTGTAAAATTACAGAGTGATGGGGAGTGCTGGTGATGTTTCGGAGCTGAGGGCCGAGTGAGGAAATACTGGATAGTTAGAGTTGTTGCTTCGAGTGCTTCAGGTAAAATGGATACCTTCCTTGCAATTTGGAATTTAATGCTCTGTTGTACTCAGTTTCAAATCTGTATGTTGGTTGTTGAGCAATGGAGATGGGTTAAGTTTTATGTAAAGAGATCTACTCGATTGTGAACTGTTGTTTGACTGTTATCTCTAATGGTTGGATAATACGCTACTATTAGTGTTGATTTTGTGTCTTTGGTTAGTGTTGGTTAATTCCAGAGGCATAAATATATTGGATTTGTCTTGCTGCGGAGTCGTTGTGGTTGTTGAATATATGCCACTGTGATTGATATCAGTTTAGCGTCTGTTGTTTGTTTTGGATGCTGTTTTGAATGATTCTCTACTGTCTTTCAAATTTGATTCAAAGGATGAATAAATGTGCTATGCTTATCATTGTTTGGAAAGCTGTGAATTGTTATACTTCGTAATTACTGTCGTTGAATAACGTTCACTATTTGGACTTCGCTCTATTATTTCGATAAGTGACCTTGATGATATTTGGACTATAACTTTTGCTAAGTGAATGAATGAAGAAAAGGACTATGCTTTTAGTAATGGAAAATGTTAAATATGTTAAAATTGGTTTTAGTTGCTGGAAATGAATCATTAACCTGTTATGCTGTTGTGTACTGCCGGATGGATTATTGGTCATATTTGGATAAGGTCTCTACGTTGTTGTTGGTCTGAAGCATGTTAAGCTTAATGTTCTGAATGGATTGTTGGACGTGGAAATATGTTGGATTGATATTCATAATTGGTCGACAAAATAATTGGACGAAAAATGTGAAATGAATTAACAGAATAATGATATAAAAGTTAAGGTTTATAATGGGTAAATATATTAATAAATAAATGTTAATTATTTTGAAAGTATTAATGGGAAAAGAATAGAGTGTCAAACACGCCACAGACGCCAAGTAAGTTGATACTTACTGTGCTTTTGTCTTCGGACCCTACATCGCAAGAATTAGGATTTGCATGTTGTGTGTTCTTTTAATGATATGTTTACTAGACATTTATATCATCATATAGGATTGTATGAATTCATGTACATATTGCATGACATACTTAATATATGTAAATAGGCGTGTGGGGGTTCGGGATGATCGGTAACATTCCATACGGTAGAATGCTCCTATATAGGGAGCTGTGTGGTAGGAGTTATCTACGTGGAATCTGGGTTCATCCTTATCCCGTTCTGAAACCCACAACGTCTTTAACAAAAGTGAGGATATCGGCATGTGGAACACCCCTGATGGATATACCTCCTCGTCGGAGTGAAGAGGTTCAGCCACATGACCCTACGAAAGTATTCCACCTTGACTTCCAGAAGAGATATGGTTCTCTTCTGTAATGCATTGTATGATCATGCATATCATTTGCATTGCATTTCTTTTTACCACTTACTGAGCGTTAGGCTCATTAGTTAGGTCTTGTGATGTTGGTACATGCAAGAAATAGGTGAACAGGTCAAAGACAGTTGATGAAGGATTTGCACGGGTGGATCTTGTGGCTGGCTGGGATAAAGATATTAAAAGGAAATTATTTGAAAAATGGTTTGCAAAATACTTTATATTCTTTAACGTTTTGTTTCAATTTCGTTGCATTTTATAAAAGGATTTTATTACTTCTGTTATAACTAATAAATGTTTTAAGTAAAGAGTTTTAACGATCTGGTTTTATAAAGGAAGAAAGTTTTAAATTTCATGCGATTTTAAAGTAAATAAAAACTAGGTCGTTACATCATGACCATGTAAATTAATTAGGATACCTAACTTGAATGATAAATGTAGTTACAGAATAGCTAACTAGCATAAAAGCATGCTTAATCAACTAGAATATAGATTACCAATTTGTGAGCATGTTTCTGTTAATTGTTGTCTGTGTATGTCTCTATTTCTAATTGCCTAAGCATGTTAGCTTAAATAAATTACTTGCATGTTTATCGTACCATCCCCTTAATTGTATGCATTCGGTGTTCCAATTCAATACTGTACTTATTTTCTGTTGTGCGCAGTTATTTCCTTCTATTATATGCTTTACTTTATTTATATGCGCTTTCAATTATAGTTACTTTCTTTATGCGCACTTCAATTTCTGTTAATGTTATGCTATAAAGCATCATACATCATGTTAGGTTGAGAATGTATGGTCATATATCATGTTAATAGAAATTAATAGGGAGTGTCATTTGGTGGTACTCAAGCATGCATTATGTGAGGTAAAATGTTAAGGAAATGAAAGAAGAAGGGAATTGGGGGTAGATGGGTAGCGGCTCTAGTCTGCAACTAGGTGAAGCCCCTCCCTAGTAGGGTATGGGAGTTCTAGTTGCAAGAAAAAGGTTAGATCCGATCCACTATGTCATTGCACGAACGAACGAACGAATGACGTAATGAAAGATTGGGTTGGGTGGCCCCCATTCCAAAAAGGACTAAAGAGAAGCATATCATGTTGCTAAACCCTTTTCCTTACTAAGCCCTCAGGCTTACAGTTTACTTGCGGTGTAGGTATAGGTACTTGTATGCAAAAACGACGAACAGATAATAAGCAGATAATAAACAGAGAATAAAGCACATATGAGAATTTGCACGGGCGAGACTCGTGGCTGGCTAGGTATAAAGAGAACAAACTAGAGTACGGTTGTAACTAATTTTTAATTAATTGTTTAGTTCTTCATTAAATTATTTACGCTTCCGCAACATTTTAAACAAATGATTTTACAACGCTTCCACATTTTATTAATTGGTTTTCATAATGAGTTTAACGAAATGTTAGTTGCGGTCCGATTTAGTGTCGCACTTTGATTTGTTTTAAAAACGATTTTAGTTGTTTCAAAAAAGTTCAAATTTTTACACGTTTTAAAGGATTTACGAAAAACCGGGTCATTACACCCTTTCTTTCCTCAGCCGCACTCTCTTTAGCATACTCATATTCTTCGATCCACTTCCAAATAGAATGAATTTCCCTCCTTATTAATCTATTAGACCTGTCTAACCTAGTGAATGCGTCATTGATTCCCCTCATCTCTTCCTTCATTCCCTTCATATCTGAAGTCACACTCGCCATCCACCCAAAAGAGAATAGTAATCTTCCTCTAGCATGGAGATCTAATGATCCAATGAACGTCCAGTAGAGGGTCGGGATGAAGCTGGCAGATCTTTGTCCACGGGATCAACATGTATTGGTATTGGAGGCTCGATAAATGTTGGTGGAGTAGGAACTTTATCGGGAAATGTTGCAGGCCTAGCAACGCAGACAATATGTTTGAAATACCATAAACCTCCCATCATTTGTATTCCCATCATGGCCAATGTGTTGTGGTCATAGAGATTCGTGCCTTTTTGTTTCTGCACAGATTCACCAGCTAGAATCCTAATTTTGAAGTGTCGAAGGATTATAGTAATAAGAGTATTATATGAGAGACTCTTTGTAGTGCTTGAGTGAACAAGTGGTTCGGGATAATGAATCTTGGATCAAAGAATCCATGACCTATCAGCTTCACCATAGCGTATAGGTTCCATACAACTCACGTGTTCTCTATGCCCATCCCTAGGCAATAGAGTATAGGTCAAAATGTGATGGAGCACTCTCTCCTGCTCATTGAGGTCATTTGCTCTAGGCTTGTAATAGCCAACTATATCCAGGTTGTTGTGAACTTGCCCCAAATATTCTATCCATCTATCTGTCTGAACAAAGGCTGGATCGGAAAAAGTATGTTAGTAGCTGTAACGACCCAGTTTTTCATACTTTTCAAATCGCGTGAAATTTGAAACTTTTTTTTTTATATAAAAATAGCGAAAGACTTTTCTTTATTAAAACCGTTTAAAAGGTGATACTAAAATTCCTTTTTTAAAACCCTTTGTAAAACACAGCGGAAGACTAAATGAATAAAACACGTTACGAAATAAAAACATTTATTAAATCATTTACATAAACTTGTTTTTACATTATCTTTACAAAACGTTTTCTCTTTTAAATTCATTAGCCTAGCCAGCCACAAGCGTACAAATTCTTCATCAACTGCTCCTACACTTGTTCTCGTGCGTGTACCTATATCATGAGACAAACAGTGAGCCTAATGCTCAGCAAGGAATAAAATAAAATATGATGCATCCTCATGTTTGATTATATTAGAAAGGAATCCATCAAATCTATCTTTTACTCATAGTCTCATATCATTGAACTCATACATTGAGCTGGGACATTGGAAATATTTCCCATAAGGAGAATAGTTTTTGGCTAGAAACTAAACCTCGACAGATAGGCTCGTACAACCGGAAGAGGGAAGGTTTTAATCTCGAGTCTACTGGTTAGAATCTGAACTACCTCCCCAACCCCCAATTCCTATTACATTCATTTAGTCCGATTTTTCTCCTGCAATGCATGTGAATACCAACCTCATGGCATTCCTAATTGTTTATATCATGATGCACATTCATACAATGCTTATAAATGCTATAACAACATTGATCAGAATATAGTGGGTAACAATATGTGAGATATCAACAAGAATCACAATATAGTAAGGAACAATACGAGCCGTTCGAACATATTCATACAGAAAGCTAACAACTTATTTATTTAAATGACAGGGTGAGCATTATATAACAAAGACAATATTCAGGCAGATGCAACCATCAGGGTATCAAACAAACCAAGCTATGAACCAAATTCAAAACAACAAAGATATTATTAACAGCTCAAAGCAACAGATAGATTATTAATAGCAAAGAACCAAACGTGCAATTAACACTGAGAGTTCAACTAACAACTAACAACAACTAACATTGGATTATTCAGCAACTAAACAATGAACTAATCCAGATAGTTAGTAATAGGGAGTGATTATCATATAGTAGAGAAGAAAAACAAATTAAATCAAACAAACTCTAGTCCGATGATGTAGGCCTCCACTGGCCATACACATGCACTATTCCTTACTTGGCGTCCCTAACGTGTTTCTACACTTCTTCCTTCCTCTTTAATACCTTCACAATAAATAATGTTTATTCATCAATTTCATTTTCTCAACAACCATGAACTGAATTCCATTACTCATAACATTTAACAATTTTCATCATTTATACTTAATACACAGCAGATCATACAAAGCCTAATCCAACAGAATATTCCACCCACTGCCATAGAAAAATTACTAAACTAAATCCACTTATCTTCAACAATAATTCACAATAGAGATCATATCCAACTCATAACAGAGCATAAGTCATCACAGACAATATTATTAACATCCTCACACTTTTATTTTCTACTTTTATTCTCACTACTTCCATAAAAGAAATGAAAGACTATCTTACCAGAAGACACCCGAGAAGCTTCCCCTTCAACCTCTTCTTGTTCTTCTTCTTTCTACTTCTCCTCTGCTCTACAATCTGTCTTTTTCCCTATTCTGCTTCTTCTATTTCTCCGCTCTCGGCATTCAGCTCTCCAGAACATCACCCTCACAATATCTCCTCTATCTGCTTCTAATTCTCCCCAAGTGTTCCTCACTCTCCCTACCTCTTTCCTGTTCCTATCAACCAGTTCTTCATTCTGTCCGTCAGCCGCTCCCCCAGCTCATCTGCTGCCAATTTTCCTTCACCAGCCATTGTCTCTATTGCCCCTGTGATTCAACCGATGACTCCTAATGTAGAACCAAATTAATAAAGTGTAATCCTACTGCAATACCTACCTTGACTTGGAGCTGTAAAACTCCAATTCGCAGGAACCCATTCCAATCGCCCCGCAAGTTGAGCTACCTCGAGCCCTAACAACACGGTTTAGCGTCTCCAAAGGCAACGTGCACACTTGCCTGCCCCCAACGGTGCCATCCAGACACGTCGTTGCCCACAGCTCGCTGGACAACGCTTCGTCTTCACGGAGATGCTTTGACCATGAAGGAGAATCGCAAGATCACGAATCACCTCATTCATCTCCCTCTTTTCTCTTTTGCTATTGGTTTTCCCCCTCTCCTACATTAACATTGGCCCTCTTTCTCAAACCAAACTTGTTCATGGAGAAAACCAGTTCAACCCATTTTACTTTAATCCCCATTTTATTTTATTTTAATCATTCTTCTTCTTTCCCTAACAATTAACCAATAACCTCATATATTTCATAATCCCTTTAAATTTCATATATTCTCATGCACCGTGTGACCGTAAAAATATCTCTGTATATCTCTCAAATAAATATTTTCTTTTATTTATTTTATTCTAACTTTAATTTCACTTACTTAACCAATTCTAATAATTTCCATCAAATAAATCTTCAATATTTATCACCCAATTAATTTCCCAATTATCCTTACTTAATTCCTTTGTGGAAAATTGAGTTATTACATTAGCGTTATGCATTTGCCAAGACATTGAATCCAATGATCTTGTTAATTGTCTCGGGGGTAAACTCAATCTCGGTCCCTAGGATGTATGTCTCCCCTACTAGCAGTTAGGATTTGAATGTCATATTTGTAATACCCCAATAATATTTTCCCCATGCATGCGATGTGAATAATTGTTGGAATAATTAATATATTATATTGCGAGACGGTACGTGTTTATTTATGCCGTGTAAATATGGGGAATATATTATGGAGTAATTAAAGTATGAAATTTTGATGAAAATGGTGTAATTGGAGATTTCAGATGCTCGCGGACGGCACGAGCACTAGGGGGTTGCATCTGAAAATGCATTGCATGATGTCCCCAGCGTTTTGGGATGATGGAGGATGAACGATGGCGAATGAGGAGAGTTTGAATCTGTCCAAATTATTGGACTTTTTGGACAATTGCGGACGAGGAGCGGATGCCTTCTTTCATTCGAAATCACAATTCTAAAAGGGAGAATAATGGATCGAACGAGGTTGGTTCGGCTCAGTCCAAAAATTTATGGATGACCGGTTTTTAGTTAAAGGAAGAAAAATAAATGGAAGATTAGTTGAAATTAGAAATTAAGAGAGTGATTAGTGAAGGATTGAAATGGGATTAGAAATTAAGTGGAATTAAAATAAAAAAAGGAATTAAGAAAAGGAGGAGGAGTGAACCGGTTAACTATCTGAATTGGTTCGATTGGAAACAAAAGAATGGCCGCGGGCCATTCTATGCAAAAAGAGAACCCGAGAAGAGGGAGAGACCTAGGAGGTGAGGGAAAGCGAAAGTGATGATCAGGGGAACGATGGAGCAAGACGACGAGCTCAGAACGGCCGGTTCATGCGTCGTTTGGCGAATGGATGTCCCTTTTTACCCAACTACCCCTTTTCCTTTATTCATTTTCCTAGCTGGTTTTGAAGCCATTGATAATTATAGGAAAAATTTTAACAAATCAACCGACACATGAGTGAGGTGCAAGTAACTACAGTGCGACGTGGTGATTACCGATTGGCAAATATAGGGAATATTCACTGGAAAGATGCTTTGTAGAAGCAAAGTTGTCCGCTATAGATGCAAAGGCATCTACAAATTTGTAGAATCCATAGCAAAGGATTTCTCAAGAATCTGCACCGAATGTACATAATCTGCAGTAGCATTTTATTAAGATGAAACATCACAATTTTGGGTAAGGGGCGTGTGTTGAACAGTGGAACTGTGGGAGTGTAGGCATTCGTTGATGGGAATGCTTCAGTGACAAACAGTGAATGTGTGGGAGTGCAAGTATCCATGGGGCGATATGGCGATTACCGATTGGCAGATGGAGTAAATATTTTCTTAAAAGATGCTTAGAGGGAGCAAATATATCCGCAACAGACACTTAGGTGTGTATAAATGTGCAAGTATCCACAATAGATGATTTTTAAGGAATTTGTTTTTGGGTTAAATTGGAAATTTATCAGATGACTACGATCCAACAATTACAATGGATTAAGATGATGATTGTGCTTACGATTATGTAAATTTTAGTTACCAATTGTGATTGGTGGAAAGGATGACTCATAAAGTAAAATCTCCTACTTAAACTTCTATAAATTGAAGGGTTCAACTCTTCAAAGGGGACACAAGTAAGCCACAGGTTCTAGCTCCTCTCTAAAGTAAGAAGTACTCTCTAAAGGTCCTTCAACTCAAGGAGATAGATCGGATAATTACTAAGGCCCCAAGGTAAGTAAAGACTACATGTGCTTGGCCTAACAATCTACATCACAAGATGCTAGGATTTATGTAGTTGTAATTGCTTTGTTGATCGAGGTTTTCTTAGGTTGTGTTAATAGTACAAATGATTACAATAATATGTTGTTCGAGAATGTGATATTTTATTATTGCTCAAGGTCATGCTATGATTATGAATCATATTTGCATAAAAGAACGAAAATATTTTACTTGCACATGTTTTTATATTAGAAAGAAGGAAATTGAAGTGAATATATGTAAAGAAAATAAGAAGAGTTTGAGCTGGTCGAAGTTCACCACTCATCCCTAATGAAGGTGAATGGTTTGAGCTGGCCCAAGTTCACCACTCATTTTTAAATGACAAGAAGCATTTGAGTCGGAAAAAGTTCACCACTCTTTTCCTAAATTATAAGAATGGTTGAGTTGGCCAAAATTCACCACTCTTCCTTAACGAGGAAAATGATAAAGAAAAAGAAAGAAAAAAAAGAAATGCAAATGTTTTATGAAAAATTCATTTCATGTTTATATTATTTGTTACTTACTGAGCTTTACGCTCATAGATGAATCTTGTAATGTAAGTGAAATTGTATGGAGAGACTGATAATGGAGGACTACACAATTATTGGTGCATACTTTGAAGAGCTCTTGGAGTTGTTACAATGAACTTGACTCATGGGATAAGACACATTTTGTAAAAAGAGACTAAAAATGATATTGTAATAATTGATGAATGTTTTGATAAAGATATGATTTACAATGTTAACATAATTACGAAAGTTAAATAGAAAAGGCTTCCACTAAGCTGAAAGTTAAAAAAGAAAGAAAAATAAAAAAAGAGTAATTTATAAGGAAAAAATGAAAAAATAAAATGGGGCGCTACATTGCCGTCATGGTCCCGGTTGACTGTTGTTATGTCTTATCGACACTATGTGATCTTGTTGACCGTCATCTTGTCTTAACAACATTGGGTGGTCTTGGTTGATAGTAGTCATTTTTGGTTGACTCCAACTTTGTGTCCTTGACTGCTGAGTTATTTGGGTCGATCGTGCTTGTATCTCGTCGATCGTACTTGTGTCTTTTCGATTGGTGGGTCTTTTAGGTCAACTATTGAAGTGCCTGGTCGACCACGGTTATGCGTTGGTTGACCGTATTGTTTGATTATGTAGGGTTTAAGTCTTGTCAGCTTCACTTGGCTTCCTTAGCCATATCTTGTTTCGGTTAGCCTAGGTGTCATTAGACATATTTGTTTTGATGATGAATATGTTAATCGTAAATTATAAGTTGTTTATTGTTTGAATATGCTTAAAAGTCTTATCATTATATTTATATTGATCTTTATTGGAAATACCCTTAATAAGGGTATTAATGTCTACTAATTTGTTTATCTAAGTCCAGTAGCCTATAAGTAAATTATTTGGACTTAGAGAATTCAAGGTATGCAAAAACAAAAGAAAAGGTCGACTAAACATGGAAGAGGTCGACAAATTATGCAACAGGGAAAGAAATGGTCGATCGGTTGATCGATTTCAAAAATGACATATTGTCCAAGAATTCATCCTACTCAAGAATTGGTCGACTGATTGAGAAATGGTCGACCGCAAATAAAGACAGATTGCTTGTCATTTCTGCGGCTAAGGAAGCGGTCAAACATCAGAAAAGGAGATTGACCGTGAAATGGACAGAGTAAGCGAAGGACTAAAATGGGAAGAAATTGGTTGACCGATAACTCTGTAAAATGTAATGGCTATTTCTAACTGTCAAAAGGCGGTTGACCAAAATGGAAATGGTCGACCGTTCAAGCAATGTCTATATATAGAAGACACTCCGAAGCTCAAATGAACAACGTGATAATCGTAGCAAAGCTCTGCTAAATTTCATCAATGATTTCTCAATATTCAAAAGAGTGATTCGGCCTAGCTCTCCCATCCTAAAACTTGAGAGTTTACATTTGGAGAGCTTAGGTAATTTTGTTGTATTTTCTACTTATTGTCTTTGTACTCAAATTAAGGGTGACGCCCTATGAATACTCAAGTGAAAATGGTGACACCCTGAGAAAGAGTTGCTTATAAAGGTTTGATTGACACCCATGAAGTCAATCATCACTAACAAGAGAGGTTAGGTGATTTAAGGATCTCCAAGTCAGAAACTTAGAGCGTGAACATAGGTCGGGATTGCCGAATCACGTGAACAAATTGTTTGCACTCTCTAACCCTCTCTCTTATATTTGCTATTGTTTAAATTAATATTTGTTATAAATCACTTAGGGTTTAGAATTAATTAAATCACACAAAAAAGTTTGGATCACCTAATTCACCCCCCTTCTATAGACGTGCAGCGATGCTACAATTTCTAGTCTAGTTACGAATCCTGATTTGGGACTCGTGTTTTGTCCATAGCGTTAATTTGGGGTTTCGACTTTTGTTTGATTTTAGGTTCTAATGGTGATTCTAGTTTTGGAGCCTATGTCCGACAGCACGTGTGGCTAGTCGGCTAGGTTTCTATCGTTATCAAGGTAGGGAATTTTATACTGTATTGTATTGTATAATGGTTTTCAAACTATTATTTTACGGGTTTCCACATATGAAAATTTGAGGGGGTTTGTTGCCAGCTCGTCTATTTTTACGTATATGTATGTTGTTTTAAACGTTTACCTTATACATGCACAGTACTTCATTTCATTGGATTTATATGCATGCATTGATATTGGACAAACTTCCGTTGCTTTGGGTTGTATTGGGGCCCCACAACCAAAATAACGGTAGGCAGTTATCTCTAGACACCTTCTGCTATGTTAAGGTTGTGTTGTTTGTATGCAAAATGAGTAATAGAGCATTAATGATGCTCTCCTTGGGTTTCAAATCCCTAACCTTACTAAAGTATTTAGTCATTTCTATTGATTTTAAAGTTTGTTTCCTCGCTTTGTCTTTGGATTGCCGACAACCCTTGGTTATTAATTGATGTGCCCCAAGGACCGATGACCTGATCTCGAGCCAAGAGGCTCGTTGCTTATCTAACAAATTCATATTTTGCAGGGAATCATAGTTTAATGAAGTTACAGAGGAGCCAACTCATGAAGACAAGGAGGTTCTGTATCACGTCCTCACAAGGAGCCATGTCTATCATGGAGTTTTTCAAGTTGAGCATAGATGGAAAACATAATACAAGTTTAGGAGGTAGATAACACATTCCAAAAATCTGCTTGTAAACTGACCCCCGAGGTGTACATGGCATTTTTGGCAATCTAAAATCATATTGGAAAGTGGTCTTCATAACAAATGTAGCTGATATGTAAAGCTTTCCAGAAAGTACTTTGGTGTTAATTGTGAAGCTCATTTGCTATGTCAAACGTATCTTTAACAGAAGGATAAAAAACAGCCAAAAAACTATTTTTTTGTGTGTTTTATTATTTGAATGTTTCTTTTGTAATTTGTCTTTTTTGGGGGAAATTTTTAATTTTTCCTTTTTGATTCATTAGGGAGCTATTTATCCTTCGTAATGAAGAACCCTAAAGGACTTTTGAAAACCCTAATAGAAATTTCAGCCTTGTGCTTTGAAGAACCACGGAGGAGACTTCTCTCTACTACTTCATCTCTTCAATCAACCTTCTTGTTCTTGCTAGGTCTTGAGAAGCTTGTTTTTTGTTATCTCTTCCAGCAACGTCCTTGTGTCATTGTGCTCATGGTGTGGCAATAGAAGACTTCAGCAAACCCTAGTTGGGAGAGCTACTTCTTGAAGTGGTCGAATCAATCACCCCTTTGGTGTTGGAGGGTTCTGCGGACCTAACCGGTTTTTCTTCTTCTTGTTCTTGGATTTTCTTGAAAGGTAATCTAGATTCTTGGTTCCCTCAAATTGGTATTCTGTTTAAGAAGATTTGGTATAGATTTTTCTTTGACTGGAATCGAATTTTGGAGCTTAAAAAGGAAAGAAAGAGCCATCGCAGATCTGCTGTTTGCGTTTCCAGATCTGAGATCTATTTTGCATCACGCATAACTACGTTTATGTGTGACCTTTGAAGCTAGAATTTGAGAGTGTTATTGCCTTGGTTGTTATCTACTGAACCTATAAATTTAGGGTTTATTAAGCGTATGCAAGTGAAGTTATTATCGTTTTATTATTGGCGTCCAAAATTTGATTCCCAAAACGCTAACCCGAGCCTGATCTTCCTTGAAGCATAACTCGATTTTCCTGACTCTTTTCAAGCTGATTTTTGGATACGTTAACCATTGGATTGTGGACTCCTAGACCTATAAAGTTGAGCTCTTAATTCTGTATACAAGCGGAGTTATACTTATTTTGAAATAGGAGGTTGAATCTGCCAGCTCATGGGTTGCCAATCTCCGATTGCTTAACATATAGAGTCTTGGACTCTATCATTAATTTTATGGGTTGTGTAGTTTCCTAGTCTTCGTATCGCCGATAATTTTTTGTTGTTGATTTTATGGGTTATGTCGCTGCCTTGTCTTCGCATCATCGACAACCCTTGGTTGTTAATTTTATGGGTTGTGTTGCTAGCTAGTATTCGGATTGCTTTGGCTGTTGATTTTACAAGAGGTGTCGCTGCTTGGTCTTCAAATCACCGACCACTCACGTTACACTATGGGGTCTTTGGTTGCCGTCACTTTTATTCTTTCTTTATCATGAAGTGCCATTTGGTCTTTGGATCACCATCTTTCTATGATGGTGTGATGAAGGAGTCCTTGTTTAACACTTTGATGCACCCCTGAAAGGGGGAAATGGAAACCCTTGATGCAAGGGCCTAATAAAGAAATAAACAGACCTGAAATGGCAGAATTTGTAACTTGGTCAATATGTGTCCTCTTATCATGAAATATGGACCACACCTTACTCTGCAAGTGAAAGTGAAACCCTCCAAAAAGCGCAGGCAAAATTGTTTGGAAGAAGAAGTTATGCTCGAATGGGTGCAAGCTGGTCTGAATAGGCACCTCGACCTTGTCTATTGATTTCAATGGTTTCCTTGGAAGGAAACACTCTAACTTTGATCTTCGCAAGTTTCTACTCCTTTTCTAGGGATGTCTATCTATATGGAAAGAAGTAGATAAAGGAATAACAATGAGAGGAATTGTAATACTCAGAATCAATAATAATTGTGAATTATTGGAAATTAAGGAGACCCCGATTTTTTCATAATGAAATTAAGTAATGATAATTGAGAAATTAATTGAGTGTAATAGAATTATTTGAATGATTATTGAAGATTTATTTGATGGAATTATTAGAATTTGCTAAGTGGGAATTTTGGTTAAGGAAAAAAGTATAAATTGATGAGGGAAGTGTTAAGTTGGCATTTTCAGTCGACTATGGAGAAATTGGTCGACTAAATGGTCAACCACTAAATATTACAGATTGCTCCAGGGTTTTTCAATTGACTAGGCCGTCAAGGATGTGGTCGAGCAGCTCGACCAAAATATATTACAGATTGCTTTATGGTTTTTCGATCGAGTTATCGATCGACGGAGCGATCAAGGATACTCGACTGAAAAAGAAGAAAATAAGGCAATGGCAAAGCAGCAGATGAGTGAGCGATTGATAGGAAAAGAGCGTGAGCGCTCACCAAAGAGGAGCAGCTGACAGAGTGAGGGAATCATATTGGAGCGATTGCCAGTACTGTCGATCGCTCCAATATGATTCCCTTGCCAGTACTGTCGATCGGTCCCATGTCAAAAGGAAGAAGTCTGGTTTTTACGTTGCAGCGGCTTATAGGCTTACATTGACCAGAAATTAGCGGTCAAAGCTTGTATCGACCACTCTCACGCAGTTTTGGCTAACCGAGAAGATAAATTGAAAATCCCAAGAGGCTTCTTTTCTGTGATTTCTCCACGTTGCTCCCCTTTGTAGATGGCAAATGATAAAGGGAGTTAGCTGAAATTATGGGGATATTCGTGAGGCTTATGGGATATTTGCTGGAGAAAAAGATAGAAAGAAAGGCCGAGAGAGAGAGATATAAAAAGGGGAAGCATTTTGTTAACTCTCTAAAGCAAGAGTCAAGTGTAAGGAGAAAAGGAAAACATAGAAGAAGAGAGGAGAGAAAGAAGGAGAAGAGGAAGGAAACTGCAAAGAGAAAGATTGTGAAAGAAAGAAAGAAGAAGTTGAATGTAGCAGGTGAAAGGAGGAGCTCATCTTCTCTAATGCTCCAGGTGAGGTGTTTTTCCTTCCTTGCTTTTATGGGATTGTGAAAAGATATTGTTAAATGTGGAAGATAAAATAGTGATGAATATGTTGGATGTATGCTCTCTGTTTCTTTGATTGATGCTCTGTTAATTGGATGCTACTCTCTATTGCTTGCTGCTTATTGGTTTTGTGGAATGGAGATATTATGTATGTCTATTGGATTAAATTCTCATGCACTGTGAGGTTAAAGTTAAGTGTTATGTATTTCACTTTCTGTTATCTTTTGAATGTTTTTGTTGGAAGTGATAATCTGTTGATGAGTTTGACTCTGTTGGATATTATCAAGTGAAGTATACTATTGTGGTTACTGCCGAGAGTTGGGAATATGTTTGTTTATGGTAGAATTGGGTTCTATACATTGGTCTTACGGGATGTTGGGTTTAATCTGTTAATTGGCTTCTGCCTATGGAATTGAAATGGTTATTTATATTTATTGATACTAAAGATAGTAACCTGTGATTTTTAATGGTATAGGAAATGGTGAGGATAAGGTTAAGTGGTTACTACATAATAGAAGTGTGAAGTTGAAGGAAATACGGAATAAAGTTAAAATGGGTGTGTGTGGTATCAAATTAAAAGTCTATGGTATTGATGGTTAAATGTTAATAATTTTGAAGGTATTCAGAAGAAGTAAGGATAACGTTATGTGCTAAAAAGCGTTACAGACTCCAGGTAAGTGATATGTATGTGCTTTGCCGAAAGGCATACATTGCAAGAGTTAGGATTGTTTGATGACTATATTTACTAGATTAGGTTCAGTTATGGTTATGTTATTGTTCGAGGATTTATTATTGTTGATCGATGATGTATTGTTGCATGATGCTGTGTTTATTAGAAATAGGTTCTTTTAATGATATGTTTATTAGACTTTAATTGATACTGATAATGATCATGTTTGAGGATTATAGGATATTTTTAATGATCATGTTTTGAGGATTTTACTAATGATATAGATACTGTATGCATTCACGAGCATCATGCACATGGTTTTCAAACAATGCATCATGGTTTTCAAACGTCCCTGGATGATGCCGGGACGGACTGGCCAATGATTAGTATGCATGCTTTCAGACTATGTCATTGCTGCTATACCAGAGGCATTAGGTTGGATCCACTGGATGGATTGGTCATTAGCTAGCAAGCTTTCAAATTAAGCCATTGCTGCTATGCCGGGGGCGTCGGGGTCAGGTGCATCAATGTATTCGAAAATAGAAAAGAGACTAAAACATAAAAGATAAAGAAAAACAAAAACAGAAGTTGCATATAGATTTTAAAGAGCATGACACGTGCATTGTATAGTTTACTTTATATCACTTACTAAGCGTTAGACTCATTAGTTTATGTCTTGTGATGTAGGTACACGTACGAGCACATGTTAAGGAACAATTGATGAAGGATTTGCACGCCCGGATCTTTTGGCTGGCTAGGGTAAATGATTTAAGAAAGAGAAATAGTTTGTAAAAGATTTTGTAAAGCTATTCATTTGTAAAAGAAAAGACTTTGAATTACTTCCGCTGTTTTGTAAAAGGGTTTTAAGAAAAGGAATTTTATTATTTGTATTTTCAACTGATTTGTTTCATTAAGTCTTCCACTATTTTTATAAAAGAAAAGAAAAGTTTTTATTTTTCTACTTTTTTAAATGAAAGAAAAACTTGGTCACTACAGGAATCACCTAAAACTTATAAACAAGATGAAACCAATTTTGACACAAAAAACCAATCAGTTGAGCACCAAAAGGAAATGGCCAAATGGAGGGAAATCCAAACCTTTGAAAAGGATACTCTTTAGCTAAAAATTTTCTATGTTCAGACAATCCATAAAGAGGGCTTAAAATTGTAACGACCCAGATTTTCGTAAATCCTTGAAAAGGCGTGAAATTTTGAAATTTCCTTTTTAAAACAAATCAGAGGGCGCCTAAGTCCGGATCACTACTGATAATTCATAAAACTCAATATAAAATCCCATTTAGTAAAACTTATGTGGAAACGTTAAATCAAAACCATTAATGTAAAACGTTGAGGAAGCGTAAATACAATTTAACTGAAGAAAACTAAACATTTCAAAATGATTTACTACAACTTAATTCAATTAAATATGTTCCTATTTTTACCATCTTTATGCCTGGCCAGCCACAAACTCCCTCGCGCGTGCAGATCCTTCATCCCTGCTTTATTATCTGATTATTGTATTTCGCATTTACTCCTAAGCCTGTGCATTTCTTTTCACGTACACGTACCTATACCTACACCACAAGAAAACTGTATGCCCAAAGGCTTAGTAAGGAAAAAGGGTTTAATGCAACATGAATGCCACTCTTTAGTCCATTTGGAATGGGGTCTCCAAAATCAATCCTTTCATTAAGCCATTTACCCGTTTATTGTTTACTTTTCCAATTCCTGTGCCGAGCTAAGCTACCGGTACCACAGAAACCTTTATCGTTTCAGGGTTTTTATCATTTTCTTTTCTAGTTTTTGTGCCGGGCTAAGCTACCGGTACCACAGAAACCTTTATCGTTTTAATGTTTCCTAGTTCCTATGCCGAGCTAAGCTACCGGTCCCACAGAAATCTTTATTATCTAAACATTTTTACCCATTTTCGCCATTTATCCTCACTCATGCATGTGACCCTATTAATTCCTATTAACATGATGCATACTCATACATTCTCAACCTAACATGATGCATGATGCTTCACAACATAACATTCATAATAATTGAAGTGAGCATATAAAAGAAAGTAACTGGAATTATAAGCAGTAATTGAAAGCATATACAAGGAAAGTAAAGTGAATAATAGAAGGAAATAATTGCGTACATCAGAGAGCAAGTACCACATTGAACTGAAACAACGAATGCATACAAGTATGATAGACCTATAAGTAATTTATTTTACTATCATGCTTAACAATTAACTACAATTATCATGCTAAATGAATATCCTAATTATCATGCTCACTTCGAGTTATGATTGTTAATCTAGTTGGTTATCCTAATTAATTTACATGCTCAATGATTAATTACATTTATTATTTTCCTAGTCTATTTACATGCTTCCCACATTTGTCATTCTAGATGATTATTCTACTTAGTTACCCTAGGTGATTTACATGCTCCAGTTAATTACTTCAGTTAATTGTTCTAGTGAATTAACATGCTCGATTAATTGCATTAGTTAATTATGCTGGTTATTTAACATGCTTTATTTAATGATTTAGTTGACTATCCTTTAATTAATTATCTGGTTGACTATCTAATCAATTACATGCTTTTATCCTAGACGGTTTAAACATGCTTATTTTATTCTAATCAATTACATGCTCAAGTTTATTAATTACGTTTATCATTCTAATTAAATATCTTAATTAGTTTCCCAATCCGTTTACATGCTTCCTACATTTATCATTCTAGGTGATTATTCTACTTAGTTATCCTAGTTAATTTACATACTCGATTAGTTAACTAACATGCTCAGCTAGTAGATTGATTGACATACATAACCAGTTCGTTAATTAACATGCTTAAATAAGGTTACGATCACAAGTCTAGTTAACTAAACATGCTTAAACCTTCAGTAAGTAAAGCTATAACTAAGTGTAGCAGAATGTCATAGTAAGTGGTTCATTCTTTCCTTAAACCTTCAGTAAGCATTCATCACGTCTAGCCATTTCCTTTCCCTATTATTCTCTAAGCATTCTCATTCTTATATTTTCAGTAATTAAATTACAAGAAATAAGGAAGCTAACAGCAGAACTAAGAATATTGCGGTAAGTAAACTATAGAAAAACTAAGGAACTCACAGCAGTAAGATCAACCAAGAGTAAACTTAACTCATGCACACTACTTGTGGTGTATGGCCTCAATGGCCAAAACACCCCTAATTCCTTACCGCGAATCTTTAATGCGCAATAGCATTCTATCGTTATTCTTCTTCTCTTCTTCTTTGTACCTAACATCACCCACATAATAAGTACTCAAACAAAGTCAACGACCTATACTAATATCCCAGAAGAGTATGAAACCAAAGACATTAACTATCAACCAATGTACGACTTAATTTTTTATATTCATAATATATTATCCATAACCCAAATCAAGACAACCGTAGATATCTAACCACCACAACCAATGTATTTCATTATATTTCATCTTAACAAAACAACAGTCGAATCGCCCAAATGTTTAAAGCAGTTATCAACGTGCATAATACTCACTTAATTCTCACAGTATTCCCACAACGCATTATACTTGATATTAACCAACATAGAATTAGACCAATAGATTATCCAATGTAGACGATTAACTAACCAATTTCAGCATATCAACGTTCAATTATAACAATACAACAAACATTAAGCTGTAATTAAACTGCAATCTAATAGCATTTGATAATTCACAAACAAACTTCACATAGCACATTATTCATATCTCAATATAGTCATTCATACAGTGAGTCCAAATTCAATAACAACTCAAAAGTCTCAACTCATATTATTTGTAACAGTCACCACACGCAACTAACACTACGTAACTATAATCAACAGAGCATATTTTCATCTCAACAATTTATTCTAATTGATAGAAACAACATCAATTATGAAAACAACCAACGATCAATGCTTCCAATAAAATCAACAGAGCAGTAACATTTCAATCCACAGTAACATTCAATCCAATTAAGATATTCCAACATAACAGAATTCTTCCATTCAACAATATTTAAAAGACATGACATTTATCTAAACAAAGAGCACAACCCACGTTCAAGAAATATCCAGGCCATAACAATTAAACGCATAACACAATTTCTCAACAACAATATCCAAACATAACCAATTACCAAAACAATGTATCAAACTTATATTTCTATCATTCTCTAAAATCAATTTATCACAGGAATATAACATAATCCAACCCGACAACCAACAGATAATTGAACTCCCTCACATAATCAACAAAAGCATATCAATTCCAACAATTCCATTCACAGAACCAAGAAATTGAAATCCAATAGAGGCATCATCACAACAAATCCCACACCTATCTATTTCTTTCAACATTTCTCACAACCCAACATTTCTCCTTTACTAATCATTATGAAAAGTCAAGATCTATTTACACAGTCAAAAGCATAACTCAACAAATTAAACTAATCAACAGAGGTAATATCCCACAAGCTACATCACAATTTCATAGGCAATAGTTAATTTAACACTTAACAAAGGGCAATAAAACAAATAACTAGAAAGCTCACCATCCAAATCGGCAGAAAACAACCCAACAACACACAATCATCCTTAGCTGTACAATTTGAATTTCCAACCAATAGAGTGCATAATCAACATCACGACTTGGAAAACTCATACCAACAGAGCACTAAGCATACACTCAACATATTATTAACCAACCAACAGCAATTACATGCAGGAGCAACAAGAATAACCAACCAACATAGTATGTTATCATCAAAACGGGGAAGGAAACTCACCCACAGAAGCATCGGACGACCTCCAGAGAGAGCTCCCAGCTCCTGCCTCCATTTTTCCTCCTTCTACTCAAGGTCCAGCTCTCTAGAGAGCAATCCCATCTCTTGCTCTCTGCTTCACCAGGAAGGAGGAAGTCAACAGAAGCCTCGAACAAATCCTCCAGCTTTATCTCCTATCCACTGCCACCCTATGGAGTCGAGGCACTCCATACTCTACTCTCTGTCATTCACAGCTAAGGGGCCAATTTGTCTCCTTGTCGGCTTGGAGAACACGCATCCGAAGGAGCTAAAGAACTCGGTCCATCTCTGAACCAACAACTGGACCATAGCCTTCGGCCGGTTGAGTTCTAGCACCAACCCGAGGCATCGCCGGCCATCGCCCAACACCGAGCTGCCATCGCCGTCCGTCTCACTGTTACCATCCCGTCGCCATCCCATCGCCGAGCAGCCCTGGTATCGCGCCCCCAACTTGACACCGAAGCCCACTGTCACAACCCGCGATGCTCGCCGTGAAGGAGCAGCGCCCGAGCTCGCCTGACTGTCGTCATCTTCGTCGTTCACCGGCGCTCGCCTCCCGTCTCCCTCGCCGTCTCTCCCCTTCTCCCTGCTCTCTCGCTCTCTTTTCTCCCTCCCTCTCTTTTCGTCTCTGCGATTCGAAGTAATGGTCGAAGGCCATTTGAAATCAAATGCCTAAACCGGTTCTCCAACTGAATCGGTTTAGCTATTTAAACACAATCGCCCCACAATTAAATCTTTACTTATATCCCAAATATTATAATCCCAAATATAAAATTTCCAAATATTATAAATCTAATTTAATCACAAATATTATAATTTCATCCATTACTTTGATATTATTTTAATTACATTAATTTAATCCCCAATTAATTAATTTATCACAACCCCCAACCCCCCGGTTTAATTCCATTAATTTAACTCCTTTATCCCAATGTTATATATTTTAATTAATTAAATAAATATTTATTTTATTTTGATTACGCTAATTTCTCGTTAATTACCATAATACAAAATCTAATGAGTACGTTCTTGGTAATACTCCGATGGTCAACCCACTTGAAAATCTGGGGTATTACATAAATATCCCTCAAAACTAGGGTAAGTCTTCTAAAGACAACTTACCTGAAATGCCCTTACAAAGACACATGCTCAACTAGAACAAGCTCTAGCCTAGTGACTTGAACATTTGCCCTTAAACAAAATACAACTTAACATAATTTAATCAAAACATAAAACATAAATATTCCTTAAGCCTTGAAACTAGCAATTGAGCAAACATGATCCACTTCGAAATCATCTTTTCAAGTTGGTAGTCTTTAACTTCGATTGAGAGAAGTTTGGAGTCAAGCAGAAATAGCTCTATGTTCAAGGATCTTTTGACATGGAAAATGATCTTCAATGTTGATGAAACACCCAATTCTAGAAACCTAGTGAAGTCAACTACATTTTTTGAGAAAGCACCTTTCGATATAAAATTGTATAAGCTATCGAATATGTCAAATACTCCTCTTGGGCCAGATTGTTGGCAGTTTTGGAGTGTTTCATTTATCTCCTGATAGACCACAAGTCTCCAAATTGACAATTCAAGAGAAACAATAATTGACTAAATACAATCTGTGCAGCAGAATGAGAACAGCTATAACTTTCAATGCTTATAGTGAATGGATCCGAAATTTGGTGGAATTATTGAAAACTACAAGAAGCAAGGGCCCTTTAAATTTCAGAACCAAATTCGTAATATTCTAGGAGATATGAACAGAACAACACGCTGCCCAGAATTTCCAAGCAATTTATACTCACTCGGCTAAATACAAAACTCGAACACTAAAATTAAAAAGAGTAGAACTCGAGTTGTATATGGAATCTAGACTTCAAATTTACAGGGCAAATTGCCAAGAACCAATTTCAAAATACCTCCAAAAATCTCCTTAAAAGACTTCATACACACGGAGTTGTGCGTTGGGGATGAACCTGCACGAAAATTGAATTCTCGAAAAAACAGGTTTACGCCACTCTTAGAAAAACGGGCATAACTTTAAAACCACGAATCCAATTCAGAAAATTCCACTCAGCATTTCTCGAGAACAGAAGTACCAATAATCTCAGAACAAAAAATAGTAGTAACCTTTAGGAAAAACAGAGAGAAAACATGCGCCAAGTTGGTCCACAAATCCTCACTAAGCCGAGGATTAGCGACTGGTACGAGTCCCTCAAAGGAAGGCCACTCTACCTTGGTTTTGAATCGATCTTCTACCACCACACGCCAAGGACACCTCCTAATGAAGATGTTGGTAGAGATAGTATCAATCTTCCTCCTCAAGATCGACCAAGAAACTATGGAGGAAGATTGTTTTGGTGTTAGGTTAGCGATGAAGCAATCCGTGGCACCAAGGGTTTGAGAGAGAGACCTTCTCACGAGGTTGCAGCAACAAAATTGGGGTTTCAATTTTGCATCAGGGTTTCATTCGAGGAGGATAAATACCTCTCTAATGAACATAAAAGAGAAATTACAAAAATGCCCTTAGGTTCACAAAAATTTGGCATGAGAGCTCGATTTACATGCAAATCGAGCACCTTGATTCAAAACAAATCAAAACATCCTAAAACCAAACAAAATATAATCCAACCAGCAATAATCCATCCAACATAAACTAAAATAATAAATCAATGTTAAATTTCAACAAAACTCTCTCTCATTGACCTTGTTAGAATCAGCCAAAATGTGACATCCAAAACCGAGGTGTAATGATCTAGCCGAATTAATGTTGGAGGACTCCAAGTGAAAACATGTTGAGAAGCTTCCCCTTTCTCCAAGCAAAGGTTCCTTCTCAAGCTCCATTAATGTAGTATTTCCTGCAAAATAATAGCTTATTAGATAAACAAGGAGCATAATGGCTCAGATCAAGCGATAGGGTCTTGGGGTTGGGGCCCATCATCTCTTAAATTTGTGCTTGAACTTTCACTTATGCTTCACTTTGAACATGACCAAGTGGTACATGGATGTTGGATGGAAGGTAAGAACATTGAGAGTACATTCTTCCTCATGGAGACCTATAAAAATAGCACTAAAATTAATGTTAGCAAACCTCCATGCTTGATGGTGTTTTGAGGGAATTCGTGGCACATCACACTCCTTTTCACTTAGCTTGTTTTTGAATGAAAGGAGATGTTGACCTTTTTTTATTATTATAGTTGTCTATGTATACATCAAGATTTTGATCATTTGCACATCGATAACTTGTGGTGCTTGTTTTGATAAAATGAGAAAAAGAGATTATTAAATGGTTTTAAATCTATGTATGATACTTCATTTGATCATGGTTTTAATGAAAAAAGATAAAACTAATTTTACATGCACTACATATAGTACAGATTTGCTTATTGAGTTTGTCACGACCCGGAGGCAGGCCGAACAGAACCGTCGGGTCAGGCGACCCAATCTTCGGAAAGAACCCTGTTACCCAATACAAGCCATGAATTTTTATGTGGAAGACTTATCGGGAATAATACCAAGGCCAAGCCCAAATCACATGGGTTGGGGTCCACAGAGTGATCAACTAGAGACATGATAGCATAATAAAGGAAAACAACTGTGCAGGAATAAATCAAACAACACCAAACTAAAAATCCCAACATACCAAGAACGGAGGGATTTAATCGACGAACCTCCACCCATCCATGGGGAGATCGAGACGCCTTTCAGGGAACACTAGCTTCGCCCAGCTACCACACGCACAATCTGTGTATCAAACCTACACCCTAACCTGGGGAAAATTATAGTCTAAGGGGTAAGTGACTAACTCAGTAGGGAAATCTATACTAAATGCAATACATGGTAAAATCATTTTTTTTATCATTTAAAAACCATTTCATGCTTCTCATTTTACCGTACATGGATGTTGAACATTTAAATCCTCTTTATCATTTTAAATAACCAACCCATGTCACTCAATGTGACTTTATTAAAACCATCTGTATACATAGACAGCTATAATCGCAAAATATGCCAACATCATTTTATGTATGAAAATGTCATCCGTGAAAAGGGATGGTCACCCAAGAACCCATCCGTCAATCATCGAAAAGTTGTATGATCTCTATGATGTGCCGAAGGGCCATAGCCACCGCCAATACAATCCAAAGATCCAATTCATACCCGAGTTGTAGGGGCACCAGTCAGCCATGACACAACTCATGCAACCACTCAGCCCAGTCACAGAAAGGTACCTATCAGCCAATAGCAACACATCATGAGGTAGGAAAGAATACCAATGACGGAGATCTGCAGATCCAGTACATCGTCTGAGTTATCGGTGAGCAAGCTCCAAGCCAACACAACTCGCATAATTGTGTTAATGGATGAGGTTGCTCCACGATAGACCCCTACTCACTAGAATCTCAGTGTCTCAAATTGACGAGAGTTGCTGACAAGCAAGCTCTATCGTCTAGCCAACCCACCAAATGGAACGGTACTGTGATAGGCTAATCTTCATGACTGACAATAGTGCCAACTGCATGTGACAATACTCTTGCCAGGGTTAGGGGCTAGCAACCCAAGGAGGCATCATCACCCTCCCATCCGAATTTATAACTTTAAGGAGTTGCAACTTGAGGACACATCATCAATGCCCCACCTCTTTTTTTTCACTTCCAAGAGTTGCAACCTGAGGACATGTCTTGAATGCCCCATTGTATTTCGCACGTAACGACCAATCTTCACGCAGTAGAAGATTGCACGAGGATAGCCTCGTAATGCTTTAACGCTAGAGTGTCTAAAGCATCAAGAGGATTCATCCTCCCAATGTACATATTAAACCTTCTCGCAGTAGAAGATTTCGGGGATAGCCTCATGATGCTTTAACGCTAGAGTGACTAAAGCATCAAGAGGATTCATCCTCCCAATGAATGTAACCAATGTCAAACCTTCTCGCAGTTGAAGGTTGACGGGATAGCCTCGTGATGCTTTAGCGCTAGAGTGCCTAAAGCATCAAGAGGATTCATCTCTCAAACACAATGCATAGGAGTCACATCACGAATATATATGCAAATATCAGCAGTAAACCATGTATGGAATGTAAACGTGAGAAAACATAAGTATACATAAAAACTGACGTGTTGTTGAACAGTCCCCATCGGGTTTTCAAGTGTAGTAGTCCACAATAATATTTTGAAAACCATGATGCAAATGCAGTGCAAAAAAGTATAAAGTTCCCTACCTCGATGGCAACCTAACACCTTTACCAACAATCCCGCTCCACGGGCTGTCATAAGCAAAAAATCGAAACATTTGACACCTCCAAAACTTACAACATGGTCGGTGTCAACATCCCATCAATCATACTAAGGATAACAAACAGGTCTTAAGCAATACTAGAATTTAGGGTGACTTGTAGGGACAACCATGAGTCCCAAAACCAAAAACCAAAACTAGGAATACAACCTTATTCACTAGATTAAGCTTAATGTTCTTAACACAAAAACGCAACAAAGAACATTTCCAAGCTTTATCCCTATGATTTCATTACTTTTAAACAAGGAACAAAACCTCTAATTACTTACAACCAAAACTGAATACCCTTGGACATTACTCCCCAAAAGAATAACAACGGGAATCATTGAAGTTTTCCATCAAAACAAATTAACATAAATCTAAAGCTATCAACATCCAAACAACAATCAAGTTTGAGTCCTATATCAATAGCAACAAACTAGATATCAACCGCGAGCTAACCCATCTAGCAGAAATCGAACTAAAATCACAAAACTCCATAGATTAATAACCTCACAACATCCCTAAAACAGTAACATAATGAGGAATACAACCCTAATCAGCAGCAATTTACTATACCCACGGCTAACAACATCAAAGCAGTAACACACAAAGAGCAAAACTCTCAACAATTTACTATCAGCAGAAACCATAACAAAGGACAAAAACTAATTCAACAAAACATTATTCCTAATCAATGTTTATCAAACAGAAAACAAACCATAGAGCAGACCCTATATTATCCAAAACAGAAATCTGGAAAGCAATTAAACAAGAGACTAGAATCCATCCAAATAGGCACAAAACAAAGTCTAAATTCATCTAAATCGTGGCTCAATTTCTCAAGAAAAGATGCACATTACACTGCTAATGAAGCATCAAGGAACGCGCAACAAGACAGAGGGCAATTTCATTGAAATTACAAAGATCCGTAGCCTTAAGTTACCAAGTCCTTAACCGAAGCCATAGTTAAATAACAGCAAGACCATCCCCAAGAATTTTATCAGTTGTGTAATGTCCCGGGTATTTAAATTCGTGTAATTATTGAATTAGGTGAAAATATAAGTTATTGACAGTTTATAGATTATTGCAATGTAAGAAAATTAGACGAATATTAAAGGAGCGGACGGTCGATCACGGTGGTCGATCGCATCTTAGACGATCGACCGACACGATCAGCCAATGTTGCTGGAAGTTAATTTTGGCGGATGTCAATGAAAGGGTGGTCGATCATCCTTCAATTGAATCGATCATATGCCATAAATTTTCAACATTTGGAAGCGATATTCGATCGCCTAAAACACTGAACGCACGACCTTTGGCATTCCAGTGTCTTCCAACGTCTCCCTTGACGCTTTGTATTCAAGGAGTAAATGGAGAGTCGTTTAACGTGTGTATAAATAAGACGTGAGGTGAGGTTTTTCCTAGAAAAAACTGGGCAGAAAGAAAGAGAGAGAGAGAGAGAGAACTCCAGTGAAGGATTACTGCCATGGTGAGGAATCAGAGTTGAGGAAAGTGAAGAGGTGAAATGCACGAAGTAAGGAATAATGTATGTGGTTTGTCCGAAAGGACCTACATCGCAGGAGTAGGATTTTTGTGAATATGTTGCTCTCTGTAAATCATTTGTTCTTCATAGATGTTAGTTTAAGTAATAGTTTTCATGCTCAAATACTGTCTATTTGATAGTTTATATACTTATAATAGGTGGTAAGTAATAATGCAGGTGGTTTTTCCAAACGGACCTACATCACAAGAGTAGGATTTTTGTGAATATATTGCTATCTATAAATCGTTTGTTCTTCATAGACGTTAGTTTAAGTGATGGTTTTCATGCTCAGATGTTGTCTGTTTGATAGTTTATATACATATAATAGGTGGTGAGGATAGTCAATGTATAATCATTTGAAGTGAATGAATGAGTGTGCATATTCTGTTATTTTGTTGGATAATTCCCTGCATAATGAAACTGTCATTAGGAGAGACGGAATGTTTAAATAAAATTGTTTGGTCTTTAACCAATAGGTCGTACTGCTAATGGTAGTGTTTTCTGTTAATAGCTTCATCCATCGTATGTTCTTAATAAGTTGTAAAATATTAAAAATATTGATTGATATATGTTATCGTATAGAAGCTATTTTAGGAACATTGATCTATGGATATAAAGGATTAGATTAGGTTAGTTTCTATTTGATAGTGTAATAATAAAAGCATGTTTAGTGATAAATTAAAGTTGTGCATGATTCTTGCTTATTGTTAGATGTTTGCGATATATGAACTGCAATGTGTGACATTCATGTAGACATGTTAGTAGGATTGTACGTCATGCATTTCATGGGCTTAAAATGAAGATAATAAATGGTGTTTCTTACATGGGTTGGGAAACAAAAGAGGTTGCTCATGTAGGAAACAGCTCGTTTGAGTAAGTTCGGAAACTGAAGAGATTGCTCTTACTCAACGAAGGGTGGATTCAGAAATTACAAAGGTTGCTCTCACCTAAGAGTAAATGAATATAATGTAAGTGGGCTCGTTTTTAGTGAGTTCAGAAACTGAAGATATTGCTCTCACGTAAAAACGAACTCATGTAGTTAGTTTGAAAACTTAAGAGGTTGCTCTCACCCAGCTTACAAATGTATCAGGCTTAATCATGTAGGGTTGTCATAGTGGTTAAGGTTGCATTTCATTTTATATTCCTTATTGGGCAATACGCTTATTATTCCTCTTGTAATGTAAGTATAGATGATGAGTCGATTGAAGTGAATGTTGAAGGAGTGTGACGTGTTGCAAGCTTGTGTTACCATGCGAGATATGACCTCGGGGATTATGACTCTAAATGAATAAAAGTTGTTTTTAAATGCATAAACACTTTGTTATGAATTTCAAGTATTTATTTATGTTGTTTTTGTAAAATAGTTAAATGTTTTTATTCTGCGTAACATACTCTGATGTTTTTCTATTAAGTATGATTTCATGAGATTTTAAAATGTTCAAAATTTTACAAAAAATTCATAAACAGAAATGAGATGTTACAATTATGGTATCAGAGCATAACCAGGTCTAATACGATTCTGTAGACTGCTGGTAAAACGAGATTGGTCGCGGCATGCTTCTTCAATTGTAAGTACTTTATTATCTTACTTTATTGCGCTAAGTATGAATTGTTCTGTTATAGTAGAATTGATGTGCTAATATAAATTGTTTGTAGTTACTTAGTTTATTAGCATTCTTAATATAAAATATTGTGTGATAGATACTTAATTAAGATTTCTTAGAACAATTAGCTTAAGCTTTAGTTAGAAACATTAACTATAAAATAATAAATTATAAGTACCCATTGTTGCCTAATGAACCTAAATGCTTCCTAATGTACAATCCCTACGACAATTAGTTAGCATTTTGAAATAGCTAACATTGGGCAAAAACAAAATTATTGTAGGATAATAGAATGGCAAGAGTAACCAGAGGAAACGTTCAAAGCCAATATTGTGAACGATAACAATAATGATAAAAATGGAGCTGATGGATATGAGAATATTATTGGTCAAGAGAATAATGCTCCACGCGATGACAGAAATGATGTTCTAGATCGCCTGACAACAATTGTAGAACGCCTTGCAGAAAGGGGGAATGGGAATGAGAATCAACATCAATTGGCGGTTCGAGTTGAAGCTGGTTGGGATAAGTTTAGGAGACTTTAACCTTCTTGTTTCAATGGGAATAAGGCTGATGCCGTTTGTGCTGAGGAGTGGATTCAGTCAATTGAGGACATGTTCGAATACACAAGGATTGGGGAAACCAAGAAGGTTTTGTGTGCTGTGTACCTGCTAATTCAGGATGCGAGGTTTTGGTGGGAGTTAAAGCGGCGTGCAATATTTGAGAATTGACCTGAGATCAATTTAAAGAGATCTTCTATGAAAAATACTTCAGCCAAACTGTCCGATCGAAGAAGTTATTGAAGATTGTTCTGTTGCATCAAACTAGAACTATATCCGAATATGTGAGGAAGTTTGAAGCACTCATGGCGTGAAGCACTCATTGCGTCACACCTTGTGGCAAACAATGAACACAAGGTCCATCAGTTTGTTCATGGACTGAGAGTCGAGGTTCTCAGGGGAGTTAAGATTTTTGGTACTCATGGCGTCCCTTATTCAAAGATTGATGCTAAAGCATTAAAGGTTGAGGATGCTGAGTTAATGGTGACTCATCAGCATGAGGCGAATAAGAAATTATGGTAAAATACTCTTAATCAACAACAAAATGGTGGACCTATGATAAATAAGGGGACAAAAAGGCCTTAAAAATATGAAGTACAACAAATGAAGGATAAGCGCCCAATGAATGTGACAAACACCGCCCCAGCTAATACGAGGACTCAGCAGTCGATTCAATGCCCAAAGTGCAAGAACCATTTTGGGGAATGTCGAATGGGAACTGGTCGATGCTTTAGATGTGGAGAGTCGGGGCATATTGCTAGATTTTGCTCAGCTGAAGTTGGTGGATCTGGTGGTGTGACACCTAGAGTCTTTTCCCCATATTGCGAGGAGGCACCTGATGTACAAATGGATGAAATGGCGGGGGAGGACCAGCCTGCTATTGTGACAGGTACACCTTATGATTGAAGTCGATATATATAAGTCCTATGAATGATGAATGGTTAGTAATGTTATGTCAATTTATTTAAGTCAGTAACGATTTACGTTAACGATATAGCTGCGTATGTTTTATTCGATTATGGTGCTACTCATTTCTTCATTTCGAAAGGATTTAGTACAAGGATAAATTGTTCCCCCAAATTAGAAGAAAGTAATGATCGTGTCCTCCTGCCCTCTAGGGATTACCTAATTACCAATGGAATCCTAAGGGCTTATGCCATAAAAATAAACAACCAAACTTTCTATGTTGATCTGATTGTCATGGACATGAAGGGATATGACATTATCTTGGGTATTAACTAGTTATCCTAACATCAAGCAATAATTAATTGTAGAAGAAAAGAAGTATTGTTTTTCTCCCCTGATGGTGAACAACATACGTTTGTTGGAGTCAAGGAAAAAGGCAAATTGATTATGTTCTCTGCATATAAGGCTGATCTATTAATGACGAATGGAGATGAAGGGTTTCTTGTTAACATATTGGATACAACGGTAACATAAAAAAGAAGAATGAATGAGATTGCCATTGTTCAAGACTTTTTGGACGTTTTTCTGGACCAACTTCTTGGATTACCTCCAGATCGGGAAATAGAATTTGTGATTGTCCTTCACCCTGGAACATAACCAATTTCAAAGAATTCATATAGAATGGCCCCAAGTGAATTAAGAGAATTGAAGGTCCAACTTGAGAAGTTAATTACTAATGGATTCATTCGTCCCAGTTTTTTATCGTGGTGAGCACCGGTGCCATTTGTAAAGAATAAGGATGGGTCGATGAGTGTGTATCGATTATCATGAGTTAAATAAAGTAACTATTAAGAACCGATACCCTCTTCTAAGAATTGACGATCTGTTTGACCAATTGTAAGGAGCTTGTGTCTTTTCAAAGATCGATCTCCGATCCGGATATTATTAGTTAAAGGTTAAGTAGGATGACATTCCTCAAACAACATTTAGGATGAGATATGGACACTATGAGTTTCTGGTTATGTCATTTGGATTAACTAATGCCCCGACGACATTCATGGATTTAATGAACTGGGTCTTTAGTGAGTACTTAGATAAATTCATCGATGACATAGTAATTTACTCATGCTCTGAGGTGGAACATAGAGCATTTAAGGATTTCTCTGTCAATATTGGCGAGGCATAAGTTGTATGTGAAGTTCTAGTTAAGTAAAGTGAGTTTTCTCGATCGTATAATTTCTAAGCATGGTGTTGAAGTTGACCCTGCAAAGATTCAGGCGGTAGTTGAATGTTCTCAACCAAGGAATGTGGGGGAAATAAGAACCTTTCCTGGTCTGGTGGGATATTACAGGAGATTTATACGTGGATTTTCAAGAATTGCACTCCCCCTAACGGGCTTGATAAAGAAAAATGCATGGCTCAGGTGGACGGACGAATGCGAGAAGAGTTTTCAAGATCTAAAACGATGTTTAACTTCGGCTCCTATCTTGTCCTTGCCCGTTGATGACGGTAATTTTTGCATTTATTGCGACACATCAAAGAATGGATTGGACGTTGTATTTATGCAAAAGGGTAAAGTAGTTGCATACGCCTCTAGACAATTGAAACTGTGCGAGGCAAATTATCGTACACATGATTTGGAACTTGTTACAATCGTGTTTTCTCTTAAAATATGGAGACACTACCTGTACATACAGAAATGTGAATTCTTTTTAGACCATAAAAATTTAAAGTACATTTTCACCCAACAGGAATTGAATATGAGACAACGGCGGTGGTTAGAATTGGTGAAAGATTATGACTATGAAATTAAGTATCACTCCGGAAAAGAAAATATGGTGGCTGACACCCTTAGTAGAAATATGACAGTTATGAACATGGTACATGAAGAAATACTAGATGAAATCTGTTCGGATATTCAAAGTCTAAATAAGCAATTAGTTACTACACAGTTAACTACTCTTTTATTCACTTTGACATTGAAGTCTTTGTTATTGGCAATGATTAAGGAGGCTCAAATTGAGGATAAGAAGTGTGAAGAATTTTAAAAAAAACCTCACTCTTGAAAAATACCAATACTATTACATCTCAGGCGATGGGATTGTGAAGTTTAAATGTAGATGGTATGTACTGGAAAAATTTGAATTAAGATTAGCAATCTTAAGGGAAGCTCATTCCTCAAGTTTTTCTATCCACCCCACATGTAACAAGATATATAAGGACCTTAAGTCACAATATTACTGACCTGAAAAGAAATACTATATTGCACAATATGTCGCCTTGTGACATGTATGTCAATGGGTGAAAGCGGAACATCAAAGACCTAGGGGAATATTACAACCAATGCCTACACCTGAATAGAAATGGGAGCATGTCACTATGGACTTCATCTCAGGTCTACCCAAGACTATAAGAGGACATTATGCAATCTGGGTGACTGTCGATAGGCTAACCAAGGTTTCTGACTTCTTACCGATAGCTATGACTTATAAAATTAATCAATTTGTCAGGCTATATGTTAAAGAAATTGTACGCCTGCACAGCGTGCCTGTATCAATTGTATGAAACCGAGATCCTAGGTTTGCCTCCATGTTTTGGAAAAGCTTAATCAAGGCTATGGGCATGGAGTTAAAATTTAGTACAACTTTCCATCCTCAAACTGATGGACAGAGCGAGCGAACGATTCAAATATTGGAGGACATGTTACGAGCTTATGTGTTAGAATTTCATGTTGGATGGGGAAGAATGCTTCTATTGGTGGAATTTGCTTATAACAATAGTTTTCAAGCTACGATAGGAATGACACCTCACGAGGCCTTGTATGGAAGGAAGTGTAGGTCTCCCATACATTGAGATGAAGTTGGTAAAGTACAGTTCTACGAACTAGATATGATACGACAAACTAATGAGTCTGTTGCAATTATTCATCAATGAATGTTAGCTGCACAAAGTCGCTAGAAAAGTTATGCTGATAATCGTCGCAGAGAATTAGAATTTGAGGAAGGGGACTTGGTAATTCTCAAAATATCGCCATTTAAGGTAGTCATGCAATTTGGGAAGAAGGGTAAATTGTGTCCACGATACGTTGGTCTGTTCCACGTTACTAAGAGGATTGAAAAAATGGCATATCAGTTACTACTACTAGCTAAGATGGATGGAGTTCATAATGTATTCCATGTGTCTATGCTAAGAAAATATTTGAAAAATCTAATCCAGGTGGAACTTGAGGAGCATGTTATTCTTAAGCCAAATTCAAGTTATGAGGAAAGACCAATACATATTTTAGATTAAAGAGTCAACGAATTGAGACACAAAAAGATTTCAATTGTCAATGTGTTGTCACAGAATCATACTGTTGATGGGGCTACTTGGGAAAGAAGAGATGAGATGGAAGCTAAATACCCAGAATTGTTTTAGTAACTGAAATTTTGAGGACAAAATTTAAAATAAGGAGGGGAGGATATAATGTCTTGGGTATTTAAATTCGTGTAATTATTGAATTAGCTGGAAATATGAGTTATTGGCATTTTATAGAGTATTGGAATATATATATATACACTGAAGATTTAAAGAAATTGTAGAAAATAAGAAAAAAATTTAAAAAGGAGGGGACAGTCGATCTCAGCGGTCAATCGCATCTTGGGTGATCGACCGACACGATCAGCCAGTGTTGCTAGGAGTTAATTTTGGCAGATGTTCAATGAAAGGGTGATCGATCATCCTTCAGCTAATCGACATCCACCATAAATTTTCAACGTCTGAAAGTGATATTTGATCGCCTAAAACAATGAACGCACGACCTTTAGCATTCCAGTGTCTTCCAACGTCTCCCTCGACACTTTGTATTCAAGGAGAAAATGGAGAGACGTTTAAAGTGTGTATAAATAGGACGTGAGGTGATGTTTTTCTTAGAAAAAACTAGGAAGAAAGTAAGAGAGAGAGGAGAACTCTAGTGAAGGATTACTGCCACGATGAGGAATCAGAGCCGAGGAAAGTGAAGAGGAGAAATGCATGAGGTAAGGAATAATGCATGTGGTTTGTCCAAAAGGACCTACATCGTAGTAGGATTTTTGTGAATATATTGCTCTCTGTAAATCATTTGTTCTTCGTAGATGTTGGTTTAAGTAATGGTTTTCATGCTCATATGCGGTCTGTTTGATAGTTTATATACATATAATAGGTGATAAGGAAAAATGCATGTGGTTTGTCCAAAATGACCAACATCGCAGGAGTAGGATATTTCTGAATATGTTGCTCTTTGTAAATCGTTTGTTCTTCGTAGATGTTGGTTTAAGTGATGGTTTTCATGCTCAGATACTGTCTATTTGATAGTTTATATACATATAATAGGTGGTAAGGATAGTCAATGTATAATCATTTGAAGTGAAGGAATGAATGTACATATTGTGTTATTTTGTTGGATAATTCTAAGCAATATAACCTGTTATATATATGTGCTTCTGTTGTTTTCCCTACATAATGAAACTGTCATTAGGAGAGACAAATTGTTTAAATAAAATTGTTTAGGTTATGGTCTTTAACCATTAGGTCGTACTGCTATTAGTAGTGTTTTCTGTTAATAGCTTCATCCATTGTATGTTCTTAATAAGTTGTAAAATATTAAAAATATTGATTGATATAGGTTATTGTAAAGTAGAGGAGCTGTTTTAGGAACATTAATATATGGATATAAAGGATTAGATTAGGATAGTTCCTGTTTGACAGTGTAATAATAAAAGCATGTTTAGTGATAAATTAAAGTCGATGCATGATTCGTGCTTATTGTTAGTTGTTTGCGAAATATGAACTGCAATGTGTGACATTCTTGTAGACATGTTAGTAGGATTGTACGTCATGCATTTCATGGGATTAAAATGAAGATGATAAATGGTGTTTCCGACGTGGGTTGGGAAACTGAAGAGGTCGCTCACACGTAGGAAACAGCACGTGGAGTAAGTTCAGAAACTGAAAAGGTTGCTCTTACTCAACGGGGGGTGAGTTCGGAAACTGCAAAGGTTGCTCTCACCCATCAATAAATGAATGTAATATAAGTGGGCTCATTTTTAGTGAGTTCAGAAACTAAAGAGGTTGTTATCACGTAAAAACGAACTCATGGGTGAGTTCAGAAACTTAAGAGATTGCTCTCACCCAGCTTACAAATGTATTAAGCTTAATCATGTAGGGTTGTCATAAAGGTTAATGTTGCATTTCATTTTATATTCCTTACTAGACAATAAGCTCATTATTCCTCCTGTGATGTAGGCATGGATGATGATCTAGTTGAAGTGAATGTTGAAGGAGTGTGACGTGATGCAAGCTTGTGTTACCATACGAGATACGACCTCGGGGTTATGGATCTAAATGAATAAAAGTTGTTTTTAAATGCGTAAAGACTTTGTTATGAATTTTAAGTATTTATTTATGTTGTTTTTATAAAATAGTTAAATGTTTTTATTTCACGTAACGTACTCTAATGTTTCTGTTAGGTATGATTTAATAGATTTTAAAATGTTCAAAATTTTATGAAAAATTCATAAATGAAAATGGGATGTTACAAGTTGACTAGGGAAATAACATTCAAACATAGACGGACTTATCAGTATCTTCTCCCCAAGCCGAAATAAAAAACGTAGAATCCATCATCCAACCCAAAATCTCAAACCAGGAATCCATCTAAATCACAGCTCAATAATAACAAAACAGGAGTGCAATTCATCCATTTAAACTGTTAAAACAGGGAGCGAAGAACAATTCGGCCGAAACCAAAATCACCAAAATTTGAAGCCAAACAGGGTCAAGCCTTCGGCATTACCCATCAGACAACATAGAGACCGAGAGGACAAGAAAACATGAAGAAATCATACCTCAATCGAAGAAAATAGCAGAAGAGAATCCCGAGCCGAGAAGCCCTAATTCCATATCTCTCCTTTCCTAGGCCATTCCTAGAGAAGGGTCCTCAGACGGACGACATAGCCACAGACGGAGCTCGCCAACTGCTCGCCTTCCAGCCAAAAATCGTCTGCTCCAAGCCTCCCTGAAATCGCCCTCGGTCTCTCCTCTCTCTCGTTCGATCTTACTCTTTGTCGAAGGAGAGGAACGTGAAGAAGAAGACAGACTGTCTTCTTAAAAAGAATTCCGAAAATTAAAAATAAAGTAAATGAAATTGTAAAATTTTATGTAATGTATAATATATATATATATATATATATATATATATATATATAATAAATCTTATTAAATTTCCAGTTTAAAGTTCGATTTGTTTAAAATGCCAACAGAAAATAATTTCTTATTCAAAATAATTTAATAAGAATATTTTTTAATTAAATTTCTTGCTCGAAAAAACTCAATTTGATCATTTTCAGAAAAACATACACGTCGCTGCTACTTGACAAAACAAGTCAACTCTGCCACATTTGACTAAAAATTTGTGAAACATTTACACATGACATTTTTTTAAATCATTTAAAAATCTTCGATTTTACAAAGTTAGTCACTCACTCCAACGACCCCCTCCTTCTCAGGTTTGATTGCTGTGGTGTATGTTTGTATTTCTCGGTGAGAGTTTTATTTTTCCCTAGCTGTAGAATTTATTTTATAGTGTTGAATGGTTTCATGTCCTACACAATATTCTTCCTTTTTTTATTATTATGTTAACTATTCTTCTTGTTGATCACTTTGTGGACCATGACCGACTTTTATGGGTTTTGGGCTTTAATAGTGCTAAGTTTTCTACTGACATCCTAGCCTTGGGCTGAGTGATCAAATTCTCTTCAAGAATCGGGTCATTCGACCTGGCGTTTCTATTAAGCTTTCTTCCGGGTTGTGATAGAAAATTGGTAGTTCCACTATTTATAAGAGTGATCAATTGAGAAATCCATAATGAAATATTTTGAATGTTCGTCAACTGTGTTTGGAATTGTTCCAACACCTAGTCAAAAAATTTGAATGAGTCAAGATGATACTAGGAAGATATCTTTGGATCATCTGTTGGAGGATGACCATGTATTTTCCAATCTGCATGAGTAGTGGGTGTACTTTGTGGATTGTTAAAAGAAATTCTTTCTGAATATGAGTCTAAGAACTGGTATGGGTTCTTGTGTGACCTTGCATAGTTTAAGAAGTTTGTTTTTGGATGTGATCCTAAGTCCCTGTCATTTTATAAAATCTCAAATTTTTCTTGTCTTGTTTGAGATTCATTAGTCCAGATTAGAACTTTTCATTTGTAGATCTTGGATTGATTACATGTAGTATTTGTTCCTTGGTTTAGAACTGTTGGTTAAGGTTTTTGAATAGGTCTTGTTCCTGTGTGTTTCGACGTTAGTATAGATCTCTTTATATGTAGTTAGAAATACTTGGTCAAGAAAAAGGAGTTGTTCGATTGATTTTCCCAAAGAGATTATTGCAGCAGAGGATTCCCTGATCAAGGCCTATTTTGAATCCGCTTAGGGAGAGGTGGTGTGGTCATGATGGTCACATGCTCATCTTCTATGACTATAGTGCTGATTCTATAAGAGGACTTTGACTTATGGGATAACAATGTTATTGGTTAATCGGAATTTGAATGTCCATCCTTAGTTTTCGTCAATCCTTAGGGTTCATATGCCTTGGTATATTGAAGGATCATAGAGGTTTGGTCCTTGCTCTTTGTTATTCTGATCGAAGGATGTTTATCATATTCCTTTATCTCTGTTGTTTCTTTCCTTGTGCTGGGTGTATTGGTGGGCTATGGATAAGCCGTTGATACTCGGCACTGTTGTTTTTCATATTAGGATCCTTCCAACATTTGTAGGTCTCAATTTGTCCCTGTCAATGTCAATTTTTTGTGCTCTAAATCGTTCCTTTATTAGGACAATTTGTTTTGAATCCTTCCAAGACTTCTAGTGAGATGAGAGTTATTATTGGTCCTCATCTAATTGGGTTCTTGTGTATCGCTAAAAGAGTGGCACGCCGTGTGCTTTCTTTTGGGTTCTGCATCATGCCAATTAATCATTTCTTAGAAATTATGTAGACGGTCATTGGATGTAAAATCCAAAAAATTATTATGTTTTCAATTATTTGTGCAATGTGTTTTGGTAATTATGATGTAGTTAGAAATAGAGATATATGAATTGGATATGTTGGGATTTTAATTTGTGGTATAAATTTGGTAATCTTATGATATGGCTTATGGAAGAATGAAGAATTAGGTGGATATGAAACATTTGATGGAAGGAGTGGTCGATCAAATGGAGCTTGATCGACCGGTTATATATAAAATGAAAGTTTAGAAGCTTTTGGGTGAGAAACTGGTCGACCATGATTTTAGTGGTCGATCAACTTCTATACATAATGAAAAATAGGGAAAATTACAGACGATTAGTGAACGATCAACGTCTATACAGATTGTAAAGTTTGTGATTTGTGGTCGATAGATTGAAAGAAGATGATCGACTGGTTTTATGATGAACATACAGAGTTTTGTCTTAGTCTGATTTTGCAGTCAATCATCTATTGATTGGTGGTCGACCGGTAATGTAAAAAGTCACTGAAAAGGTGCTGCAATGTTATGTTTTTATTGGACAAAAAGTAGATTACTCAACACCTTATTACTGAGAGGGAGCCCCTTCCTGCTTGGGATGGCTAGAGAAGGAAATTAAGTTAATTTAAGAAGGAAGCTTGAGAGAAGGAGGGAGTCATCGTGAAAAGAAAGAGAAAGAACTTGAGAGGAAAAGGAGAGGGAACCAGGGGAGAAGGAAGAAGAAGAAAAAAGGAAAAAGAGAAGGGTTGGGGGAAATAGAAGACTTCAACTTGGAAGGAAACCTTTGTGCTCTCATCTTCTTCGAGGAATTAAGGTAAGGAATGATGTTTCTCTTTTCCCTTTTGAGCTACATCACAAGAGCTAGGGTTTTATTGTTGTTTGAGGATTATGTTTGATAAAGGTTAAGTTCTTGATATGTTGTTTGATAGAGGTTAAGTTCTTGATGTGTTGTTTGATGTTTGTGTGTAATAGATTTCAAGTTCATCATGTCGATGTATTGAAGATATGTTGTATGTGCTGGATAGATTTAAGTCATTGATTATACTGTCGCTTAAGGATTTGTATGATGATAATGTGCTATTGGATATGCTAATTGTTAAAATGATATATGCAAATTATATGAATTCATGACTATTCACGCATCATGGTTTTATAAAAGATTGTGAAAAGGATTTCTCATGCATATGTTTTATATAAGAAATATGTAAATGGAAAGAAATACATAAAGATAATTAGAAGGGTTTGAGTTGGCTGAAGTTCACCACTCACTCCAAAGACATTAAGAAGGAAGGGAATGGTTGAAGTTCACCGTTATGGTTAAAGTTCGCCATTGACCGAAGTTCATCACCCTTCCATAAGTAAAAAAACGTTAAGAAGGAAGGGAATGGCCGAAGTTCACCCTTATGGTCAAAGTTTGCTATTGACCGAAGTTCATCTCCCTTCCCTAAGCAAATAAACATTAATAATATGTTTTATGTAATGTATATCATGTTCATATTGTGTATCATTTCTTACTAAGCATTAGGTTTATAGATTATGACTTGTAATTTAGGTAAGCATGGTATCATGGATAGGAGCAGCTAAAGAAGAATTCATGCATTGCGGATCTTGTGTTGGCTGGGCTAAACGGAAAGAAAAAAAGGAAATGTAAATGGTTTTGAATTTATCATAGATTTAAAAGTTTAAAGAGTTAATGAAAAGAATTTTATTCTTGGTCTTTATTACATTTTCTCAAATGCTTTCATTTTGAAAAGTCTTTCGCTACGCAATTTGTAAAGAAATGTCTTCTAAATCTCAACGATTTAAGGTATATGAAAAATGCGTCGCTACATTGGAGTTGAAGTGGAGTTGAGATTTCCATTGGTCGGGTGAGTTGGTGTCACCACTGGGCTAGGTCCATGTTGTCGATTAACTGGGAATGTGGGTTGCACTTCCAAATGGACTAGTTGGTGTATCCCTCAACCAAGAGATCTGGTTCTAACGTAGCATACTTTTGACCTCTACCTTGACCTTGTCTGTGCTGTACAAGAGGTATCAGTTAGATTTGGAGACCTGATATCCTAGTTATAGAAGTTATTTTGTATGAGAGTCATTCACACATATGCGCCATCGTAATTTACATTTTGTCTTGTACAATTTCGTTCAACACTCCTATTCTCTAATAGGTGGTGTTGTCTCTTCGGGATCTGTTTCATTTTCTGTCAGAGCCTATTGTATGTCTGTGTTAAACTAGTGTGCATTACCTTGGAGGAGAAGATTTTCTGGTGTGCTATTATTCATTTTATTCTTTAATTATTGTGGATTCCCTAAAGCATTATTGTTTACTTTCCTTATATGTGTTATTAAAGTTGTAAATACTAGGTTGTATGCACGTTAATAGAAACCACGTAGGGAGTACCCCCTCGGGGTGGTACCCACATGTATGGGTAAGGAAAAATGCTAAGAACAAGAATGTTTCAGGATGGGCAGGATACGTCCATCATTGAAAGAAACCCTCCGGCGGGATACGTCAGAAGGAAAGAAACCCTGAAGGCAGGATACTCCAGAAGGGGAGGAACCTTGAAGGCGGGATATGCCGGAAAGGAGACGAATAGGGAGTTGGCGTAGATGGGTAGTTAAAATCTAGCCTGGCAGCTAGGATACACCCTCACCAAGTTGGGAAAGGGACTAGTATGCACACAGGAGGTTAGAAGCCGATCAAACTAGGCCATCTCAAAGGACAGCCTCCAATCTCCAGCTCGAAGTACGGGTAAAGAACCAAGAACCAATGAACGTAAAGAAAGAATTGGTTTGAGTGGCCCCCATACCAAAAAGGAATTAGAGAGATATGCACAATTTTTTTCCCTCATTTCCTTACTGGGCGTAAGCTCACGTCCTTACTTGTGGAGGAGATAACAAATTAATTCTCCCAATAGCAGAGGAGGCCATTCCGGTGGAGCCTGTGGCGTATCCAGAGGAGATGCATCCCGAGTATTAGCATGGCTTAGAGTAAGGAAGGAAGAGAGTATTTTGTAAGGGCTAAAGTCAAGTTATTTTACGAACTTTAATTACCCTTTACCCTTATTAAGAACTTATTTGGAATATTAAGTAGGTTTCACCTTAGATTTAAAATTTTATATTTATAAGTGATGCTTTTAAATTATGCTTCCACTACATTTCTAAATTAATGTTTGAAGTGATGATTTCCTAATTTCGTTTCCGCTAAATATATATTGCTCATAGTTTTTCCTTCAATTTAAATCGACCGTTTAAAAAGGGTTAGTAAAGATTGGATTTGGCACTCTGATATTCTTTAAGAAAAGATTTTTAAAGAAAAATTTATCATCGAAACTCGTTTTAGCAAATTTTAGCATACTTTTAAAACGGTTAGAAATCCGGGTTGTTACAGACCCGATTTTTCTTTCTTTTAAAATCGTGTGAAATTTAAAATTTTTCTTTTCTTTAATAAAAATAGCAGAAGACTTAATTAAACAAGCCAGTTGAAAATACAATTAATAAAACTCCGTTTTCAAATTGCAGCAGAAATAAAATCATTTTCTCTTACAATTAAATACTTTACAAATTTTCTTTCGAATCATTTCTCTTCTTAAATCTCTTTAGCCTAATCAGCCACAAGATCCGTCCGTGCACATCCTTCATCAATTGCTCTTTAATCTATTCTTTTGTTCTCGTGTTTGTGCCTACATCGCAAGACATAAACTAATTAGCCAACGCCCAGTGAGTAATATAAAGAAAATTGTAAAATGCACATATCATGCAGCTTTTAAAACTCATATGCAGTTTCTATCTTCTTTTTTTTTATCTTTTACATTTTAATAATTATCTTTCTGTTATATTTTCTGATCCAACACCTTTGGTATAGCAGCTCCGATGACCGAAAGCTCAGCTAGCTGCTGTATGCTACAACACACAAGATTCGGCTCGGGCTACAACCTCCGCCTACTAATAGCTATCCCAACCAAGGGCTGAAATTGCCTCACTAACCATTGGGCAATCCATCAATGTACCCGATCCGACACCTCCAGTATAGCAGCTTCGGCTATGACCGAAAGCTCTGCTAGCTATTGTATGCTACGACACACAACATACTGCTCGGGCTACAACCTCCACCTACTATCAACTGTGCCCACCAAGGGCATAATCAGCCTCACTAACCATTGGTCGGTCCGTCCCAGCTCCAACCGAGGACTCACTATATGGTAAAGGCTTGGCTCCGATCGAACCGCTTGATATCTATTGTGAACTCCAATGCACAATGACACAACCTCAAGGATACTCAGCTTCGGCTATGACCGAAAGCTCTGCTAGATGCTATAGACTACGACACACAACATGCGGCTCAGGCTACGACCTCTGCCTACTAGCGGTTATGTGCTCCAACACTTAAAAACCTAACCCATTGATCGGCGAATCCCGGCTCCGACCGAGGACTAACTAACAAGCCCACTTCTCATATCATCTTATTACCTTTATTCTATTTAACTCATTTACATTCTGTTTCTGTTTCCTTTTCAAAACCATGCATGAAAATAATTTTCGTATTTGCTGCACCACATTGTCCAGACACTCAACCCCGAACTAAGGACATTCTTAATCTACTAACAAGCTATTATTTTTGTAGGAGGCATCACATTAGAGGGACGTAAAGAGAAACTTAACCATGAAGATAAGAAGAGGCTACAACATTCTCCTCACTTGGTGTGCCATTGTCCACACCCGGCTAGCTAGTTCACCCGAGAACATTTCGAGGACCATGGTAACAAGGCTTAAAGAGGATCACGAGATGAAGATATGTCCCTCAATAGTTTTTCATGTTTAATTACTTTATATTTTATTGGAATATTACTGATTGGAATGATTTTGGTTAGATTTAGGTTGTTTTTAAACTTAGTTTTATTAGAGTGCTCGGCTAGCATGTTAGCTGAGCATTCATGCCCAATTTTTGTGAACAAGGGTAAATCTGTAATTATGCAATAGTGCATCCTTTAGGAAGGTATTTAGTCTTCCTCATGAGGCCCTAATCTTCAATTTTGAAATCCTAAGAGCAACTGGTAATTTCATTTGGAGTTCACTCTCAAACACAATCAGTGTATTGTCTAGCTTAACCACGGATTCTTCACCAAACATTTCTTCCCTCGCCGTTTTGTCAATCTTGGAGGAAGGATCTTGGGCCAAGTTCTCCCACAACTTCCTGAGAGGTGTTATTCAAGAGAGGAGGGTCAGAAGATTGATGGAAAATAGATTGGAGTGGCCTTTGCATTAAGGTCCATAGAAGTTGCAGTTTCCAGTTTATAAAACTTGCGGACCAGCCTGTAAGTTTGTGATTGTTCTTGTTCCTTTACTTGAAGTTTTGTTCTATAATTTTGGGATTGAGACACTTTTTGGAATTGTTTGAACTAGACAAAATTTGGTGTCATTTTTTAATAAACTTGTGATTTTGTACAACGTTCTTTGGAGGTAGTCAAATCTGTCTTTGGTGGTTCTGTTTCTGGACAACATGTTGATGTTTTTGTAACTTTTGTTCCCTTGGGATTTTAGCCCTAAATTTTGGTGTGAAGCTTTGCCTCTGTGTTTTTGACGTTCCCTAAAAATTTGACATCAATTAGCCTTCAGAATCAAAAGTTATTGACCTTCTAATCTAGTGGGTTGAAAACTATTTTATTTGCTAACTTTTCGAGCAGCTTCTTGTTGATTTTATAGCTCCGCCTTCATTGCAATTGTAAGCATGATTTTTGGTGACGACCCTTATCTTTGTGACTTATAAATCTCCTCCAAATCTGAAGTGGATTGCCTATATGCATTTGGAAGTTATCGTCATTTTTGTTTCAGTGATCTATTTGGAGATAGCCGATTAGATCCTTCCCATTATTGAGAATTCTTGTACTCCATGGTACATCAATATTGTAGCAGTGAAAAGAGGAGCTTCAAGGGGACTCTACAAAGGAGCTACGAAGAAGGTAAGAAATTTGTGTGTGGTTTGCCAGTGGAGGCCTACATCACAAGATTAGGAATGTTTGTTTAATGTTTTAGTTTTGTTGTTTGATTTGTGCTCCATGATGAACTTGTTTAGCTGAATAGTTTACTGTGAAAGGATATAGTATTCTGGCAAATTGGTTGGTTGTGCATTGTTTACTATTAGAACTGCTTGGATTGAACAACATGAAACGTTGGTTAGTATTGTTGGAAGTGCCTCATTTCTTTATAATGCTGGAATGAGTGGTTGATGAAATGTTGTCGAATAAATGTTGAACTAGTGAAACCTACAATTTGTGGTGTTTGAAATAATAAACAGTGAGGTGAAGAAAAATATTGATGAATAATGTTCTGTTAGTTGTTAACTTGTTCCATGCTATTATAATATTGAAAGGATGAACTTATTCTCTAAAAATTTATGCTTTGTAAACCTTTGTAGTTGAAGAAAAGTGGAGATAGTTTGAGAGTTGTTCTCTGTTATTTACTACATTGATGAACTACTAAATTGAGGATAATGTTAAGGTTTAATAACCTTTGTTTTGTTACTATTGATCAATCTATACTAAGTTTGTTGTTGGAAGTACATAGTTCTATTAATGTTCATTTTGTAGTATTATGATCCTCTATTTAACCAGAATATATAAGTTCCTGTTGAGGGCTTAAATGGTTCTCTACTCTGTTTTGTAACTAAGCAAGCTCTTGGATAAGCATGCTTTTGTTGTGACTATACTGAGAATTTAGTACCCTGTTATAGTGATTGGTAGGATTCCATGCTTTCACATGTTGAATATAGTTTATTTAAATGCAATTATTCTCTGTGGTTTCATGCTCAATAAATGGATTGAATTGAACTTGTTCCTTGCTGGTTATAGTAGTTGTATGCCATGGAATTGTATGTTACTTCATGCTCTATTTAATGTTAATAGTTGATAATGTTAAAGCATTGCTTGGATTTTATCCATGACATGCATCATGATTAGCAATTCTATGATAGGATAGGCATTTACATGCATAACTCAAAAATGAAATGAATGTAATAAACGTAAATAGGTGTGTGGGCGTACGAGAGATAAGTGAAAGTCCTACATGGTAAAACCCTTGATGGATACAGCTCGTCCCATGTAGGGATTGAGTGACGGTTAAGCCCAACATGGACTATAGTGTTCACCTTTTCTTTCGTGCTAGAAATCCCCAACGTTTATAATGACAAGTGAAATGTAAATCGATAGACAGAAAAGATAGGTTCTTTTCTAAGGCAGACAGCATAGCATACATGATCATTGCATTTCATTTCATCTTAGGTATGCTTCATCTCGAATAGAGAAGTAGTTGACGAAGGATTTGATGGTGAGATTGTGCTAGCTAAACGAAGCAAGAACGGTCAATGAAAAAGGGTTGTCTTTCATGAACAAAATGTATAATTTATATAGAAAATAATTTTTACTATAGTATCATTCCCTTTTGTTTTTGAAAAGTATTTTAAAAAGGAAGGTCTTCCGTCACACTTTTTTATTCTAAAAACATAATAGAAAACGGGTCGTTACACATTTTCTCCATAATAATTTATTTTCCTAATACAATATTATTTCAATTACTTAATGGTTGAGTATTTTTCCAACTTTTTCAATTTTTATAAATTTATTTTATTTATCCTTTAATATTCCAATTTTTCCAAACTCCAAAAGACTTATTCTTTTCTTGGGGTATTACACATACCCACGAGGAACCATCAAAAACTTGGAGAACAGAGTGCCACAAACACAAACTAGCATCAAAATCCTCCATGAGCCACTCGACTTCATCCCCCTCACTCCCTTAGGATGGCCATGATGAAGGAAGGAATGAAACTTCCTTCCTTCTTACAATTAAAAAAGAATTATTTTTTTAATTTTTTTAATATATATAATATAATAAATTATATTATATATATTAAATAAAAACTTCAATTCGAAGGAAAACTTAAATGTGGCCCCAAACAAAACTGAGGAAAATTTAGACTTACCAAGTATTTCCTTGCAAACCTACATTGCATAGAGACTTAAAAATCACCAATTAACCATTTAAACTGAATTCACACATGACACGGGATAAGGATCTAGTGAATGCAAAATAAATTGATCTCAATAACAGCAAAAAATTTACTCAGAAAAATATAAAATTAAAAAATTGTGGATTAACAAGTACAGTCTTCTATCTTCATGTAAAGAGATATAATCAGACATTCATGGGTGGTGCGAATATCTAGGAGCCATATTTTAACAGAAAACATAACTATGAGATTTGCGTCTTTTATTTTCCATAGTTGATAATTGAGATCTTTTATTTGTTAGTTACCCAAATTTCAAGTTACTTGTGGAATTCTCATAAGTTATTATATTTATTCTAAATAATATATAGAGGCCCTTCAATATAAATATTCAACAAATGAAAATATGAAATTCTAATTTTAAATCATAAAAATGATTTTATTTGATTAATTAAATAACTTTTAAATGATGTTGTTACATTTACCTTCAAATTTTATATTATAATTTTACTTTAATAATCTTTTACTTACTGGTAATATTATTTTAATTTTAAAATTTGCAGAGTATTCCATGAATTATTTGTAGGGAACCACTAAACAATTTTCGCTAACAAATAAAACACTCAATTATCAGAAATTAAAGGCACAAACATCATTGTCACGTTTTCCATTAAAAATTTCAATTTCATTCCACAGTAGACAGATTTTTTTTACGCAGCAGACCTGTTCTCTTCTCATATGAATTTATTGAGCTTTAATTTCAATATCTTCAGCTTGTTTGCCTTTGAAATTGATTTTAGTGTCAAACTGGTAAAATTATTGTGCATTTCATCAGTAATACCAGAAAAAAATAATCTAGTACTTGATAAACTTAAATAGTTCAATAATTAGAGAAAACTTGCTAGAATATTCATTGTTTGCTACACTAAAGAACAACAAATGGAGCCGAAAGTAAGACCTTTCGCTGTGGAATGAATACATTCTGATGCGGAAGGACTCACTTTCCACAGCGGAAGCACATTCATAGTCAAATTAGCTGTTGGACGAAAAAACTGATCAAATATTATAATATCTCAAATTTTCGTAATGCTAAGCATGCGACTTAGAAAATAATTTTGGGGACATTAGAGCTCAAATGGATGATTAAGGTGTTGGTCAAGAGAAACATATTGGGAAGAAGTAAATTGTGATACATGAATTAGGTTCATAATTAGCTTAAGGGAAAGATTAAGAATATTGGGGAATTGTTTGATGATATTTGAAGTTAGATAAGATGATATTAGAACTGGATTAGTGATTGATAGTCAATGAAATTGGAGGTGATGAGTGGAAGCTTTTGTTTAAGATATTGGTAAGTAGAGAAATTATATTTGGTTATAGTAAGGTTGAGAATAATAAGGTTGTTAGGTGGAGGAGGAATTGTGCATTATATATTCTAAATATTAAAGGATAAATTTAAGTTGAGGTTTTAGAAAAAATGGTTTATATATATATATAGATTGGAATATATGTTTTAAGGATATAAACATATATACATTGATTGGAATATATATAATTGGTGATGGAGTATTGGGCGGTTGATGGATTAGAAATTGGCGGTCAATCGTCCACTGAAGGAATCGATCGACCAGCATTGGAAGCAAACAATTCTAGATGATTGGCGGTCGATCGTCCTGTGGTTTCAATCGACCGACGAGATCGACATACGATTTGATGAGTCGTTTGAAAACATTAAACTGACACTTGGAAATTGAAAGGAATGACGTTGGACGCGTCTAGATGATCAAGCGTCCATCCTCTTGGCCTTTCACCTTCATATGGTCGCTGAAGGTGTGCTGAAGGTGGCCTATAAATTGAAGACGAATGTGTGTGCGGAGAGTTTTTACAGAAACTGTCCGAGGGAGAAACTGTGAGGATGTGTACTGTGTTTTGGAAGAAGAGAGAAGTTGTGAGGGTCAGAGAATTGAGCGAAAGCTTTGGGAATTCTGAAAGTCGTGAAGTTCTGGAGTTTTTGAGTGAGAGTTTGTAAGTTTTGAGAGAGGGAGATGGTCTAAAGGTGAAGACCGTGAGTGAGATTATGAGTACTTGAGGGAGAAAGAGACTGTGAATGGAGGAAGATCTCTATGGCAAATTATTCTCTATAGTTATTCAGGTAATTTGATCTTCACTCATATTTTCTTAAAGGATTTATTGTATGAGAGTAGGGTTTGTTTGCGGTATGATTTCCTTGCTATGTCCTCTGTGATTTTCATGCTTGTGTTAAGGGTTTGTTGTTCATGGTTTCCTTGTGGTTAGGGTTATTGATACTCTGGGTGTTAATAAACGAACATGTTATTAAACAAAACAAGAAGAGATGGGTTTTTGTATGTTTTGTATGATCACTTAAAGTGATAAATTGTAGATAATGTGCCTCTATTAGTTTTCTTTTCTTGCTAATTTGTCGGTTTTGTGAAAATGAATTATGTAATGCCTCTATTTTCCTTAAATAACTATTTGTTAATAGCATAACCCTAAAAAGATCATTCCTATGATATTCCTTTGAATATTATGCTTCTATTTGATGAAACTTTGATGTAAAGATGCTTACAGTTAAATATAATTCCCTGTATTGTCATTGTTAGTTTTAGAATAACTAAAATAATGTTGGTTGATGTGCCGATGAGGGATAGTACTATTGGATAAGAAATTCTCTTATGTGGATAATAATTATGGGAAACTATATTCTATTGGTTGAGTTATTACTATTTAAAGTATTATTCTGTTGGACATGATAGAGAAGTTGTACACTGTTGGAGAAACTAGTTTGTCAAGATTTTGGTTGATGGTTATTTCACTTAGTTTAATAAATTGTTACTTACTAATGAATAGGTATTGAGAAGAAGAAACTTAAAGTGCTAACTCCTTAAAGCTACGGACTCCAGGTAAGTGGTACATCATGTATTTTGTCCGTAAGGATCCACATCATGAGAATTAGGATTTGTTTGATGCATGTATTTACTAGATTTTTAGGTTATGATAATGTTATTTGGGAGATGTACTGTTGAATGATTGCTTGTGTGTATTAGATTTGAGTTTAGTTCCTTAGTTAGGAATCAAGCATGTTTTGAGAATACGGTAGATGGACATGGTGGATAGAATTGTATGCTTGCATTCATGCATCATTATTTTCTAAACTAAAATAAATTTCTCATGCATAGATTTTATATAAAGATGATAATAAAAGAGTTAATTAAAGAAAATTAATGGGGGTTTGAGTTGATTTGAAGTTCACCGCTCATTCCCAAGTTATTGAAAAGAAAGGAAACGGTTTAAGTTCATCATGATGGAATAAGTTCACCATCATGATACAAGTTCACCGTTTCGGTATAAGTTCACTGATCTAGTTTAAGTTCACCAGTAAGGTACAAGTTCATTGCCATAATACAAGTTCACTGTATAGTATAAAGTTCATCACCGTTTTATAAAGAGTAATGGAATAATGAATATTGAAAACTGTATGTGTTTTAAAGAGCATTACATGAGCACTTTTATTTTTATATTGCTTATAGAGCTTTAGGCACATAGTTAAGTCTTGTGATGTAGGCATGCATAATATCAAGGATAGAAGCTGTTAATGAGGCATTTGTGCGTTGTGGCCTTGGTGACTAGTTAGGCTAAAAGATTAAGAAGAAACGTAGTGATTGGTAATAACGCTTTTAAAGAAAGTGAATCTTATTTATAGTATTCTATTTTATTAAGAAGGTTCTTAAATTGTGTTTCAATTCCTTTGGCTTTGTAAATAAAAGTCTTCCGCTGTTGTTAATATTTTAAAGTTATAAAGCTTTAAATTATTACATGTTTTTAAGAAATAAAAGGTTTAACGAAAAGAAGTTTTTTTATACATTTCTTATTTAAGCTAGTTTTCGAATGAAAGCTGTAATTCAAAAAGCAAAAGTCTTCAAAATTATAAGTTTTAAATTGTAAGAAAAACTGAGATGTTACAAATATAGACCGCCAGATGAAAGGACTCACGTTCGCATCGGAAGGACTTATGTTCTGTAGCAGAACAACTACTTTTCCAAATTAGCCATCAAATGAAAGAAGCGGATAAAGTATAGATCGTTAGATGAAAGGACTCACTTGCCACTGCTGTAATATCAAAAAAATTATCATACAAAACCTTATAAGAGTAAGCTTAAGTAATAAGTAATTAGGAAAGGAAAATATATAATAATTAAGAGTAAGGATTAATTTGAGGGATGAAAGCGTAAGAAATAATGATATATTAAGAAATTAAAGAGTACTATGTAAAATTATAAGATTTGTAATGAAGGTGGTCAAACAAAGTTATAGTGGTCGACTAAAAATGGTGAAGAAATAACTTTTGTATGGATTTCTTGATGCACCCCAAGTTCCCCTCACCTGAGCCCAAACCAATGGCTCCTTTTTTTTCTAACCTATTTATTTATTTTGTAGGTGTCTCTTCTCTAGCTATCTTGGAGGAGAGTTTTTTTCAATTACACAAAGAGGAGTCCATGCATTTGGACAAGTGGAGGTCATGCAAAAACATAGAGGAAATGGTAGACTTTTCATTTCCGCCTAGAATCTGATCTCCAAGCATTCAAGGGCACTTTTGGTATTCTAGAAGTTTTGATATCAAATTACGTTCTTCATAAAGATTGTTACCAACAGTCTAGGCTTTCCAGATTGTACTTTTTTGGGAAAAGTGGAGCTTGTTTGCTATGTCAAACGCTGCTTTTACAGAGACAAAAATCCATGCCTTGGACTTCTTTCTTTGTGTGTTTAATATTAGGGATATTATTGTAATTTGACAATTGACGGCCCTAACTTCGTGTTGAGCTTTTAAGCCTCCATAAGGACTATTTTGAAATCAGTTAGAACCCCCATTTTGCTATGGAAAAATTGTGAAGAGCTTGTGCTCTCTCAAACCCACGTGGACGGCTAGCTTCAACGCAAAACCTACACCAAAACCATCTCCCTCATTCATTCTTGTGCGTTCTTGAGAGCAAGGTTGGCACTATCTTTTCCAGCATCTTCATTTGAGGGTGTCCAGTGGCATGTAAAGATAGAAGAACGTAGCAAACCCAAGGTGGAGTGGCCTTTTTGCAAAGGACCCGAACAAGTTGCCTCTCTCGGCCGAGTGGGAGAACGCAGACAAACTTGGTATCCCATTTCTATTCGTTTTTCCTTAAGTTCCCTATTATATTTTGAGCTGAAGACCTTGTATTCTCTATTATAGTGATATGGAAATAATTTTGGTGAAGATTAGATTTAAGCTCGTGATTTTATGCATTGTTATCTATGAGTTGCAGAAACTGTTTTGTGGAATCTGTTTTCTGGGTAAAGTGTTTTTTGGAGCATAACATTCGTTCTCTTACGTTTCTTAACTTGGATTTTTGGCTGAAACTATTTCTTGGTTATTTATTGAACCCCTGAAAATTTGGTGACCATTGGTTTTCAGAATTGAAAGATATAACATTTTCGATTCAGGTTCCCGAATTCTGTTCTGTATTTCTATTTTCTGGGCAGTGACTGGCAGATAGGATAACTTTTGTTTCCATTCGAATTGGACCATAATTTTTAGTGTGAATATTCCTCTTTGTTAATTGCTTGCATCCTCCAAAGGTGGTTGCCATTGGACATCGGGATTGAAAGTTAAGTCATCTTTAATCTGAGTTGGCCGAAACTGTTTAATTGGATTTATTTCGCGACAGCTTCTTGTCAACAGTATAACTTTGTGTGTATTGAGAATTTTAAGGAGATTTTTGGAGGTGTCCTTATTCTATTTGTTAGCTATTTGCCCTATAAATCTGAGGTCCAAAGCTTGTATGCAATTGGAGTTACAACTGATTACATTCTAGTGCTCGAGTTTAGCTCTTGGCCGATTACAATTTCTAACTTGACTTTGAATTGGAGACTTGGATCCTATCATTTGGTATCAAAGCCATCTTATCACGTGGCTGCTTTATTTTGACTCTATTTGGTGAACATAATGAGTACTAAAAGTGGAGTGAATTTGATACGCTCCAAGGATCAATAAGAGCGCTAATTAGAAAATCAGTCACCAAGATGTAAATAATCTGAACTAGCAACGATAAACAGAATAATCCTCCAAATCCGTACTTGAACTTTGGTTGAGTTTTGGAGGACACTAAAATAACACAATCAGGTAAATTGTATCAAAATCTCAGTGCAAAAACCATTATGGATCTCTAGTTATAATCGAAACAAAATATCTCCAAATATAGGGCTTCACCCGAGCAGATTTGGCGACCAGATTTCAATCAGAGAGATCTCACTCTGTTAAATCCAATAAATACAAAATTTTGAGGGCAGTGATGTAACTTCCTACAGAACAATTCACTAGAAGAGACAAAATCGAAAAGAACAACGTAAGGTCTTCGAATTACAGTCACAAACCAAAAGTTCCAGCGGCCATAAATCTAGGGCAGATTAGCGATAATCAAATAATCAATCAAGAATCAGTCTTGGCCTAAATTTCTCAACAATAACCATCAAATACGAACTTAGCAACCTGTTATATGAAGGATAGAACAAGAAATACCAGAAGCTACTTGCATGAATCTTCAAAAAACCAAATAGAAAAGGTGGAGTCCGTTTTGACCTCCTACCGTGAGAGGGATGGAATTGTGCGGCTCAACCGAAGATTAAGCACTCTCCATGGGGTCCAATTCTTCTCCTATTTCCACGCCACAAATACTCCACTTAGATGAAGCTTTGGAAGAAATATAAGCCCTTCCAACCTGCTCAAGAAGCATTCCAAGAGCTGCAAGTTCGGGCAAAAATGGAGGATGGCTAAGGGAGGGTGTCTGCGCGGTTTTCTCTCTTCAAAGAACAAGGGTTTGTTTTTTCAGTTTAGAAAAAATCGCTTTTTTCATTCAGAAAGAGGGCTTTAAACCCTAAAAGTTTACAATAAAGAACAAAGACTAAAATAACCCTAAGTTGTAAATGACTAAACAACCCTTAACAATAAAACAAAAACAATAAATCCGAGTTTAGGTTTTGGTCTCTGTAAAAGAGACATTAGACATAGCAAATGATAACCAAATATAACGTTCAATAGCTCATTCGAAAGCTCTTGATGTTGGATACATTTGGTATGAAGGACCAAAATTAAAAACAAGTTGTCCTAATTGTCAAAATTGCCCTTGAATAGCCAAGGGTCAGGTTCAAGGCGGAAAGGACAGCTCACAATTTCCTCCTAGGATTGCATAACCTCCACTAGCTAAAAGGCACCAACTCTTGTTTGCTAAATTGATAAAAAAAAATGTACAAAATAAATAAAAAGTTAGAAAATAAAGGAGCCCTTGGCTCGGGCTCAAGTGACAGGAACTTGGGGCACATTAGAATTACCGCCAAGGCAAGGAAGCCGCACCAAGCAACAATTCACCACCACCTGAAAAGGAAACTATACAAACTGAGAAAAACCTACAAACTCAACTTGATGAATTAAAAGATATGCTCCAAAAGCTTCAACAAGATCGAGGTGGTTTCCCTAGTGTGCATATAAGGGAGCCTAGAACTCCAAGACCAAGAAGAAGGTTGAGCACTTCTAATGATTCAAGAGGCTGAAGTGAATGTTTCTTTAAAGAAGATGCTATGGAAACCACTTGTTATGAAGCATCTTGTCCAAGGTACAACAATATTTTTTGTGTTGAGTTGAAACTTTTAAAGCCAATCATTCCTATTTTTGAAGGTTCTAAAAATGGTTATTACTTTCTTAATTGGTTGGAAACGGTAGAGAAAATTTTTTTAATGTTCATATTATTCAGAAAAGAAGAAAATTCAAAGAGTTTCTTTGAAGTTATTGGGGTGTGCTAGCGTATGGTGGGAAGACTTGAAAATTTAGAGGAGGCTTATTGGTGAAGAGGAAATCCATAGTTGGAGATTGATGAAGAGACTTATGAGAAAGAGATTTGTGCCACACCACTACAAACAAGATTTGTTTCTTCGAATGCAAAGTCTCAAGCAAGGGTTGCTCTCGGTGGAGGAATATGTAACCGAGTTTGAAACTCTTAAATTAAGGAGTGGAATTGACGAACAAGAGGAGCATAGCGTTGAAAGATTCATCAAAGGGTTAAACTAAGAGATTAGGGATAACGTGGAGATCCAATCCTATGAAATGATGGATAGTGTGATTCAACTAGTCATGAAAATTGAAAAGCAACAAGCACAATCTTTCAAGACTTATCGTTCTCGGCCAAGCCATAAATTCTCCAATATTTCTAAGCCACAAGTTGAAGCTAAAGATGAGCCTTTTGTTCTAAAAGTTATGAATAGCAAAGGGGTGGAGGAGAAGAAAATTGTGGAGGAAAGTTGTCGGCCCAAGTCTAGAGAGCTCAAATGCACCAAGTGCCTAGGGTTTGGACACATTGTTTCACAATGTCCAAACCAAAAGACTTTGATGTTATTTGAGGACTCAAGGGATAAGGGTTATGTAGAAGATACCGTGGTAGCAACTAAAATAGAAGAGTTGAGAGAAGAACTTATATATGCTCTTGAAGGTCCATTATTCATGATGGAGTCTCCAATGAATGAGGAATATTATCCGAAAGAAGAATCCTTCTGAGTTAATTATAAAGAAAGTGAAGGAGAATCGTTGATAGCAAATAAAGTAGGGAAGTTGAAACATAAGGAGGAGTTTATTGCTCAAGATGAACCTCTATGTGTGGTGATTCAAAAGGACGTAACTCTACAAACCCAAGAAGAAGAATATCAAGGAGCACAAAATTTCTTTCCCAAAATTTGAACAAGGACAAGGTTAGTCCTTTGAACATTGATAAAAGGAACTATTTTAATATGATTTCCATGCATATGTTCAAAAAGATTTATGTGGAATCTTTGTTGCAACCGAAGCACTACAAAAAAAGTACGATGAAGGAGAAACGAGCAAACGAGCCAAAATTATGTGTTCGATGAATGTACCAACAAATAATTTGATTACTTGGCTATTTAGGATTGGTTGGATAGGGGATTCTTTTGAAGTGGGTGTTGCTTTGAGTTTTGGAAAGAGGGATTTAATGTTATGTTTGAGGAAAGAAATTTTAAGATCGAAGATCATTTCGACTCAATGTTACTACAACTACTCGACTCCGATGTCGTCTTGTGCAAATCTATCGTTGTTCTCCCACCTTTAGCAAGATGGTATGAGAAGTCTCAAACGATAGAAAAATATCATGGTGTCAACAAATTTTTCCCCTTTCATCCAGGAGGGAAAATTTTTTAAAGAAGACAAGAAGCTAGAGGTGGAAGACTCCGTGGATTTGTGGACAAATCCTTTTCATACCCGGGAGTATGATGCACCCCAAGTTCCCCACACCTGGGCCCGAACCAAGGGCTCCTTTCTTTTCTAACCTTTTTATTTATTTTGTAGGTGTCTCTTCTCTAGCTAGCTTGGATGAGAGTTTTTGTCAATTACACAAAGAGGAGTCCATGTATTTGGACAAGTGGAGGTCATGCAAAAACATGGAGGAAATGGTGGACTTTTCATTTACGCCTAGAATCTGACCTCAAGCATTCAAGGCACTTTTGGCATTTTGGAAGATTTGATATCAAATTACATTCTTCCTGAAGATTGCTTCCAATAGTCTACACTTTCCAGAGTGTACTTTCTTGGGAAAATTGAAGCTTGTTTGCTATGTCAAACACTACTTTTACAGAGACAAAAATCCACGCCTCAAATTCTTTCTTTGTGAGTTTAATATTAGGGATATTATTGTAATTTGACAATTGATAGCCCTAATTTCATGTGGAGTTTTTAAGCCTCCATTAGGATTATTTTGAAATCAGTTAGAACCCCCATTTTGCTATGAAAAAATTGTGAAGAGCTTGTGCTCTCTCAAACCCTACGTGGACGGCTAGCTTCAACGCAAAACCTACACCAAAACCATCACCCTCATTTGTTCTTGTGCGTTCTTGAGAGGGAGGTCGGCACTATCTTTTCTAGCATCTTCATTTGAGGATGTCCAGTGGCGTGTGAAGATAGAAGAATGTAGCAAACCCAAGGTAGAGTGGCCTTTTTCAAAGGACCCAAACTAGTTGCCTCTCTCGGCCGAGTGGGAGAACGCGGACAAACTTGGTATCCCATTTCTGTTCATTTTTCCTTAAGTTCCCCAATATATTTTGAGTTGAAGAGCTTGTATTCTCTGTTATGGTGATATGGAAATAATTTTGGTGAAGATTGGATTTAAGCTCGTGCTTTTATGCATTGTTATCTATGAGTTGCGGAAACTATTTTGTGGAATCTGTTTTCTAGGTAGATTGCTTTTTGGAGCATAACGTTCGTTCTCTTACATTTCTTAACTTGAATTTTGGGCTGGAGCTATTTCTTGGTTATTTATTGAACCCCTGAAATTTGGTGACCATTGGTTTTCATAATTGAAAGATATAACATTTTCGATTCAGGTTCCTGAATTCTGTTCTGTATTTTTATTTTCTGGGCAGTGATTGGCAGATAGGATAACTTTTGTTTCCTTTCAAATTGGACCATAATTTTTAGTGTGAATATTCCTCTTTGTTAATTGCTTGCACCCTCCAAAATTGGTTACCATTGGACATAGGGATTGAAAGTTAGGTCATCTTTAATCTGAGTTGGCCGAAACTGTTCAATTGGATTTATTTCGCGACAGCTTCTTGTCAACAGTATAACTTTGTGTGTATTGAGAATTTTAAGGTGATTTTTGGAGGCGTCCTTATTCTATTTGTTAGCTATTTTCCCAATAAATTTGAGGTCCAAAGCTTGTATGCAATTGGAGTTACAACTAATTACATTCTAGTGCTCGAGTTTAGCTCTTGGCCGATTACAATTTCTGACTTGACTTTGAATTGGAGACTTGGATCCTATCATTTTTGGTCGACCAAAAGTGTGGTGATCAATTAGTTTCAATACAAATTACAAGTCCTGAGAGTTATGGTCGACCAAAATTATTGTCATCGTTCAAGCTTAAAGACAGATTGTAATAGTTGTGAGAAGTGGTAGATCAACTGAAGAGTTGATCGACCCGTTTTAAACAAATTGTAAGGTTTGCAAATTCCAGTAAATCAGCTGATGAAGGGTGGTCGATTAGTGTCTATACAGATTGCAAAGCTTAAAATTTTTGGTCAATCGGTGAACAACCGATTGCGGTAATAAACTACTCTCGAGTTGAAGGGTAGTCGATCATGGAAATTGTGGTTGATCGGCTTCAAGGCAGAAAAGGTGATAATTAAGCCTAGGTAAAACTTGCGGTAGATCAAGAGATTGGTGGTCGACCAGAATGGCAAGGGTTTGTCTGAAATAAGGAATCATGCCATGTTTTCAGCGAATAAAGAGTGGTTAGTCATCACGAAGAAGCTAGAGATGCATGACACTTCACCACCAGCTTATGTTGGCTAGTATTTGAGGAGGAGTTCCTCCGAAGAAAGGAGAAAACAGTGGAGAAGAGGTAAAGAAAGAAAGAGGAAGGGAGAAAAGCTTGGGAAGAAGAGGAAGAATTCCCTAGGTGCTCCTTTGCTTTATTCCATTTGAAGGTATGAATAAAACTCTCTCTTTGTGGCCTGAGAGGCCTTTAATCTCTTGGTCTTAGAACTCAATAAAAAGCATGAAGATAATATAATCATACGGTTGTGATGTTTAGAAATTTTTGATAACCTTGTTAACTTGGTAAGTCAAAGAAGGAAGGTTATGTGGTGATGCATATTTTGAGGAAAGTGTGGATTTTAGAATTGATGAGCTGGTGGATTCTATTGTGAATTATGCATACTTATGATAAAGAAGAGTATTCATACTTAGAAATGAACATTTTGTATTTGTGATGTCTAAGTTAAGGATTTATAATGCTATGGAGTAATGTCTTCTGTTTTATAAAGAAATGATGATATATGGATTGATGTGTTTTGTTTAGGACCAAAGATCAATGGAGAAACACCAAAGCTATAAGGTAAGCAATGGATTGAAGTTGCCCTTTTGGCTGCATCACAATAATAGGATATGTTACATATGCTAGAATTAAGATTATAGGTATACGGGTCATTATAATGATAAATGTAGTATATACAAGGATTTGATTGAGGTTATGGAGTCATAAAAGTTATTAGGAGTTAACTCTGAAGTTTATAGTTAGTTAAGTTGATCTAAGAATAGAGTATACATGTTGAACTAGGATGACTTATAATGTCGGTTATTGTAGATGATAGGTATACATGTTTTCATACATATTTCTTAGATTACATTATGAAAATGTTTATAAGCCTAAATAATGATAATGAAATTGGAAATGGATTGAATAAACATAAATAGGCATTGGAGGTTGGGATGATCAATAACGATTTTGCTTAGGAGAACTACATGATGATGTATCTCTTCCATCGTCTGGATTGAGTGATGGTTCGGCCTAACAGAATCCCAAGGATGTATCCTTTCCCTTGGCCTAGTAATCTCCAAGTGTTTGAATTGTTATATGACTAAAAAGAGTTAACTAAATAAACGTAAATAGGCAATTGTGTGATGTGCCCCAAGGACCTGTCGCTTGAGCCCGAGCTAAGGGCACCTTTATTTATTTATTTTGTAGGTGTTTAATTTTCTATCCAATTTGGAGGAAAGCTTTATTCAATGTCACAGAGAGGATTTGGTGTATTTGGACTAGTGGATATCATGCAATCATAGAAGAAAATTAGGAGCTGTCCAAATCCGCCTAGAATCTGAGCAGCAGATGATCAAGGGCTATTTTGACAACCGAGATGGCGTCGTTTCAACTTTAGTCCTTCATCACATGTAGCCAACATAAAAGAGCTTTCCAAGGAAATATTGGGCGCTTTATTTGGGTTTGGTTTACTATATCTAATATCCCTTTTTCAGAGACTGATTTTCCAAAATCGGATTTATTGTTTTGTTATTGTTAAAGGGCTGTTTAGGTCATTTTCTAATTAGGGTTATTTTAGTCTTTTTTTCCTTTAGTGTATGAACTCTTAGGGTTTTAAAAAGCCCTCTTTGCTGCAAATGAAAGGAATTTTTGAATTGAAGAAATTTGGAGTGCTCCTTGAAGCCTAGCCGCGGCCACCCTCCCATTTGCGCCAATTCATCCACCACCCAAGCAAGGTGCCTCTTGAAGCTTCTCAACCTTGCATCATTGGGATATTGCCTCTTCCAATCTTCATCTTCAAGGTAGGATTGTGGTGTGGAGGCAAGAGAACTATCCAACCTTGGAGAGTGTTGGTTTTCGGCCAACCCTAAAAATCGCCCTCTCACTTAGGAGGTCCGCGAAACTCCATTGTTTCTTTCTTATTTTTCGTGAGGATATTAAGAACTATTCTTCTGATTGATTAACTTATGTTATGGAGGTCTGATATATGTTTGTTGCTGGAGAAACTCTTGTGGGAATTATTGAATTAAAGGTGATATTTTCGGATTAATGTTGAGCTGCTGAATCTGTGATTTTTATTGATTGTTACTGTCGCTGATTAGAGCATCTGTTTGAGGCTCTTATGATGACCATCTCTCTTTGAGGTCTTCTAATGATTTGTTCAAGGTTAAGTCAAGAAGTTAATCTCCAAATTTGGGCGTCGTTCGGTATTTGTAGCTCAAGTTATTGCGTTTTTTATCTGCACTGCTAAATCTGTTCTGTTGGAAACAGTTTTCAAGTGGTTATTGAAATTGATAGATCTCCTAATCCATAGTGCTTTTTGGGCTGGATTTTTTATACAACTTTCCTGAGTATATTAAGTTCATGTTCTCCAAAATACAGCTCTAGTTCACATATATATTTGGAGCTTGATTCATCTCACTGCTGCTGGTTCGAGTATTGTTAATTTTCCGGAACAGATTTCTCTAAGGCTCTCCATTTGTTTCTTGGAGCCTATCATTGTGAGACGGGGGTTCAGCAACGGGTTTGCTCAAAAGAACTACATGATGATGTATCCCTTTCCCCAATAGGGGAATTGGGTGATGGTTCTACCTTAGAGTACTCGAGAATGTATCTTTTCCCTTGGACCGATGTTCTCTAATCATTATGTACTATTATTGACTATAAATAAATAAACGTAAAAAGGAAAGATTGAATAAAAACGCATGATTATATATTGTACAGTATATGCATATCATATTCACACTTACTGTTTTTAGATATTCATTCTTATTGAGCGTTAGGCTCATAGCTTATGACTTATGATGTAGGTAATGACACTAGTGGAAAATGAAGAAGAGCAGTTGATGGAGGGTTTTCTCAGCGAGATATTATGCTAGCTAAACCAAAAAGAAATGGTTAAAGGAAAGGAATGTATTTTATATGCTTAATATGTATACTCTTAGTAATTAAAGAAAAGAATTTTGTTATAGCCCATTTTGTTTTGATTTTATTTGATTTTAAAAAGGAAGGTCTTCCGTTGTATGTTTTATTTTTAAACGTTTGTAAAGGAAAATGAAAAACGGGTCACTACAGCTATGAAATGACCACTTTTCGCTGCAAAAAGTCATACTTACTACAGCAAAATGATGACTTTTGGAAGCAGAATGATGACTTTCGCCGCATAAAATATACTTCTGCTGTGGAAAATATATGATTTTGTATACTTTCCCTCGCAAAAACTACACTTCCGCTGTAGAAAATTCTATAATTTGTATATGACCCAACACTATGAAGCTCATCTCTTATCAAACCCTAGATCTTTTTTAGAGCCAAAGTGGACTGCATCCAGGTGAAGTTGAATCGTTATTAATTCTTGCTTACCAATGGCATCGATGAGCGATCAGGAATCCATTAACTACGGATTAGAAGTGGAGCTGATGTCGACAAGCTTGGCATATAAGGTTTGTGCATTCGGAGATGAAGCTACTATAGTGGTGCATTCCATCTCGGAAACTCTAGATAAGGAGGAGCTTTGTTCATTGCGTGAATCCAAAAACAAAGATGTGGGGAGAGTAACCCTCAATGACAACCACACCATAATGTCCTTTTGTTGGTATATGTCTGGGCAAGAAGTATAGTTCTTTGAACAAAATTTGAGAAGAAATCATGGATTATGTGTTAAATAATGGGTACAAGATAAAATTCATGCATAGTGATTCTTATCAGTTGAAGATCGCATGCCAAGAAGAATGCATATGGCTGATGGATGCCTCTAAAATGTTGGGTGAGCTTATATTTCAAATAAAAATCTATAACAATGTTCACACTTACTCAAGAAAATGGAAATTTGTCATGCCTCTGCCAAATGGATTGTAACTCATTACCTGGACAAATTTAAAACTTAGGCTGACTGGGATGTTCCTTCCATAATTGAGATAGTTATGAAGGATTTTAATGTGAACATTACACCCAGCCATGCCAAAAGGGCAAGAAATGAAGCCCAAAAGCTAAATGAAGGGGTTGGCAATGAACAATACAAGCTTATATAATCGTATGGAGAGGAGATTTGGAGGTCTAATCCTAGAAGTTCACTACGTGTTCAGCTAAATAAGATGGATCTTTCACACAGTCCAACATTTAAGAGGATGTTCATGTGTTTAGCTGCATGTAAGATGAGACTGTAGAATTGTGGTAAACTTGTTATTTACTTGGCTGGTTGCCACTTAAAAGGATTGTGTCCAGGCGAGCTGCTCCTAGTTGTCAACATTGAAAGGAACGATGGAATTTATCCAATTGTTGTAACATTTGTTGAAGTAGAATGTAGAGACTCTTAGGGCTGTTTTTCCATTATTGCTTATGGACCTAAATAGTCACTCTGACATAGGGTGGACAATCATTTCTTATCAACAAAAGGTACGATCAATTACTTTTGCAATGTATGTTCATGTTATGCATTTTATATGAATATCTGACTAAGTCTATTAATTTTTGTAGGGGCTAGTGCCAGCTATTGGAGAGTTTTCAGAATCAGCGGAGCTTTATTTTTACCTTAGACACTTACATGAAAACTTCTACAAACAATTTAGAGGCAAGTTGTTCAAGGATGCATCGTGTAGCATTTCTAGCCCCACAACATCAGCGCACTTTGAGAGAGAGATGAAGAAACTATTTTTGCTTGATCAAATAGCACATGCATATCTAGGAGGAATCGATTCAAGCTTTTGGTCAAAACATGCCTTCAATTCGATTCCAAAGTGCGACATAAGCCTCAACAACTTGAGATAGTCCTTTAATGCCTGCATCCAACCATCCCGGGACAAACCGATTCTGACTATGTTCGAGATAAAAAGAAAGGGAATCATGTCGAGGATAGTTAAGAAATATGAAAAGATGGCTGAGTCGATGGATCTTTTGTGTCTGCAGATCAAGAAGTGGCTTGCCAAACTACAACTTGTAGCTCAAAATTAGAGTTCTGTTTTCACAAGTGTTGGCCGATTTGAGGTGAGCAATGGTAACAAACAGTATGCAGTCGATTTGGAAAGGCATACTTATATCTATTATTGGTGGGAGTTGACTGGAATCCCATGTGTGCATGCAATCACGTGTATGTTTTCTTTTAGAAAATCGATTGAGGAATTCGTGCATGAATGCTACCATCTAGAAACATACATGAGGATGTACTTATATTTTGTCCACCAAATCAATGGATAACTCTTGTGGCCCATAACGAACCTTAATTTAATTATGTAACGACCATTTAAGAGATGTCCATTAAGGCCACAAAAACAAAGAGTAAGAGATGTTGACGAGCCCTATAGCTAGACAGTCCTGGGTAGGAGAAATGTCAACATGACATGTAGCTGGTGTTATGGTGTAGGGCACATTTCCCACAAGTGTCAAGGTGGAGGCCCAAACACCGGCGAGGCAAGTGGTAGTTGCATGTCTAAGGTAGATGTGGCAGAGGCGGGAAAGGAAGATTGCAAGACACATCTATGGGTTTCACAATTGTCGAGATGCATGTGAGCACATGATTACGTTTACATTTTCAAGAGTTATTTTAACTATGCTAATTTTATTTGCAATGTGTTTAAATTGTTATGCAAAAGTCTGCCATACAAGGTTCACATACATAAGAGGTCACTGAAACCCTTACTGTAATGGACATGTTGTTTAGATCATTGTAATGGACATGTAGATTAAATGGTTGTAATGGACATGTTGATTAGATTGTTGTAATGAACATGTTAAACATGGATGAATGTAAATGTAAGTCAATTGTTTATTGTTGAATGAAATGGGTGGATTATCGGAAATACTAGAGTAAAGATTGTTGCATAGGAGTAATCAAATGAAAAGTTTAGCTTGTTTGGCAATCTCATGCAAAACTTCTCTGATACGCCAAGAATCATCAAAACATTGTTCGGTTATCAAAACTGCAATTGTCATATTCCACCTATATTTTCATTAATCAACATCAACCACCAATATCTTCCTCAATTATAATCCAATCACATATCATTATACAATTAAGTAATAGAATGATCAGTATACAACTATGATCAATACTAATCAATATCTTCCTCAATTGTAGTCCAATCACCTATTAGTATACAATTAACTTATATCATAATCAGTTTACAATGAGCTAATATCTTTACACATTAACTACCCACATCAGTGCCTTGTGGTGAGATCTCCTCGGTAAATCGGTGACCGCAAATGACCACTTTGATCCATGTATACGTTGGAACCTTTGGCGTACAGAGGAGACTCATCTAGTAGCTCTAGGTGAGGGTAGAAAACAATGTCCAAACAATTTTGGAACAGCCCTGAACCCACATTAGTACAGCAAAATATGATGTGTGGGCTAAGATGGAAAGGGAAAAATAAGCACACAAGTGGAAAGCATTATGAAGATACACAAGTGAAAAGATATATCTCTCTTTATCTGTTGGTGCCATGACAATTGCAACTATTTCTAGCAGCAGGGCTTGGTATGGGTAGTGAGTGTGTGAAGCACCACGGATGTGTGTATGGAAGACAACTCATCAATGCACTCAACTATAAATGGCAAGAACATATCCGAAATGGAAAATATCACAACTCGCTCTTTAGGCGTCCAAATCGCATGAAATTCGTACCACGTCCTTCTCTATGAATCAACAGATAGCCCTCCAAAACTCAAACGAAAACTCGTTCAGAGTAGAAGTTATGTTCAGAGAGATCCTATTGACTCAAACAGGTACTGGAAGAACCAAAGGCCAAATGGTATAACTCATAACTCAATCAAATAGTATCCAAATGATGTAAAATTTGGACCACAAGTCTCTCTGCAAGTGAAGAAATTGTCCTCCAAAACTCTGAGGTAGAATCACCCTGGAATAGAAACTGTGCATGGAAAAGTACAAGTCAATCTCAATAGACACCTAACCGTGTCTATCGATTCAATGGCCTCCAATGGTGAAGACACTTATACTTTGGGTTCTGGGAGCTTTCTACTCCCTTACTATGGGCGTCCACCTCTGGAAAAATATGAAGAAGGAAGTAGCAATAAAAGGAATCATCCAAAACTCTCTAGAAAAAGTGAAATCAATTTGTATACCAAAATCCATTTGGAATGAAGCAAGAAGGAGATGGCTGAAAAGGAGGGAAACCAACCCTTTCAAATAAACAATGTTCTTTAGTTGAAAATTCTCCACCTATGACAAGCCCTAAAGAGGGATTAAATACCCCTCCATTAGGGTTGCCCTAAAAAGCACAAGACAATGTCCAAAATAAAACACACACAAAGCTCTCGGCCACTAAGCTAAGCTATGAGCATCCAAACAAACCATTAATGTGTTACAATAAAGTGTCCCAAAATAAAACATCAAATTAAACTAAGCTACCATCCTTGAATCCTAGTCCCTCTTGAAGTGATTTCCTTGGTGATAGCTTTGAGATTTCCTTAGTGATTCAAGGAGGAGCCAGTTAGGGAGAAACCTCTGATGTTTTGTTGAATTCCCCTTTTATTTTAGTAGGTGCTTTGGTTTTTCCACAACACTTGTAGATGGAGCTTCTCCCAATGAATCATCATATGCTTCATCTACAAAATAGGAGGAAATAAAAAGGTTAGTGAGCCTTTTAGCCCATCCTCTTGTGATTGGTCCTTGTGGTGCATCATCCTCCCCAGGTAATTGAGGATTTGACCTCAAATACAGATTTTCGACTCCATAGTCTTCTTCACCCAAATAATGAGATAATTCTTTGAATATGGTAGTAGCAAATACTTCAAAATCTTCATGAGTGAAATAAGTAGACAAAACTAGTTTGTTAAAGTAGGCCGACACTCTTAAGTTTCCCAAAAACTCATTCTCATTCATTTTGCAGTGGCTCATTTCATGCAACTTCTTCTTATGCTTAAACAATAATTTAGATACTTGATTCTCATTCCTTGCCATAGAGGTAAAAGTAATGTAGACCACCTCTTTCAATTTATCAATAACTCCCATACATGCACAACTATGAAAATAGTGTTTGAAACCATCAAACAAACAACTATCAAGCTTAACAAAATCATTCTCAACCTTATTGTCCTAAGACTCTTGCCAAAAACCAAATCAATATCAACATCATGAAGAGTCTTCCTCAAGATGTAATATGTTCTTCAAGCCCCAAAATAGCAAGTAAGTTCAACACCAAGATTCATTACGATCAATAATATTCCTCTTGTCCCATCACTATGCATGTCAACATTGTCATCCACAAATGAACTTCCACCATAATCAAAGAAAACATCCTTATAATAACAATTTCCATACCAAAATGATAACTTAGTACCAATAACATAAGAATCTTTAATTCATACAATTTTAAAAGGCCAAGTAATCAACTTATTCAATGGAATATACCTCGTTGAGATAGCATCAGCTATTTTGCTCATTTCTCCATTCTTGCTTTTTACAATGTAAAGATTTGGATGCATCAAAGTTCTCAAGAAAATCTTCTCAACCTTATTCATGGAAGCTATGCTGCCACAACTCCTTCCATCAATGATCAAAAAACAAACTTCATCCTTGTTCAAGCATTGGGTAAGAAAATTTTGCTCCATTTGGTATTCATCTTCTTTTATATAGAGGGTTTGAGCCCATTGAAACATCACGTGGAGAGGTTCCTCTTTAGCACCAAATAGCTCTTCATGTTTCACTTCCCCTTCATTAGTTTTTGCCATCAATTGATATTTACTCTCTATGAGATCACCTTCGAGAATTTCTTCTTGCAAACAATCTTTTTCATCTATTTGAGAACTATCTTTCTCTTTGAATGTTATAGACTCTGAATCTGTTAAAAATAGTGAACCTTCTTGTTGAAAGATAATTTTTTTCTTCTTCATTAGTTTCTACCAAGGTGTCATCTTTCTTCCTTTATTAACTGAGCCCTCCAATAACATTATAACTTTTTGGTTCAGACATTGTGAAACAATTTGCTCAAACCATTGGCACTTGGTGCACTTTATCTCCCTAGCTCTTGGACAAGATGTCTCAAAACCCCTTTTGATGCCAAATTTTTGCTTGGATAGACATTAACAATTTTCTTTGGTTAAGGCTTGAAAGTACTCGACTCACTAGGCGAAAGCCAATTGTTGAAAGACTTGGAGAATCTCTTGTATTGCCATTCAACTTTAATTGCCAAATGTATTAGTTCATCCAAGGAACTATTGATGTGCTCCAAAATACCACAAGGAGCACTTAGAAGAAATCGATGATAATGATTAGAGATAATCTGTCCAACCAACCTCAAATAGAGATATCTCCCAAACCAAACATGAACAAGAGATGGAATTTGGTGGACATTATAACAGCAAGCTCATAAACAACATATTAAAATTCCAGCTCAAGAACCACTTAGAATCTTCAGATATAACAGCAGAAAGGCAGTTCCAAAATTAGGGTTTATCCAGAACAGTTTTTAGCACCCAAAATTAAAAAGGAAAGAACTCAATTTTCATTCGGTCAAATAACGCCAATTTTGGAGGACAATATCTTGATAAATGGAAGCATAACTCAGCCAAAATTGAGCTCAAAAGGACACACGCAAGGGCGTCAATATCCAGTCACAATCGCAAGTATCAAACAGATTTATTTCAAGACAAAATAATCGGCTAGCAAGAAATCTCTCATAAATCATACTCAACACATTTCTTCAACTAAACTCACCTTCCAAGATAAGAATAAATCTGTTAATAATGAAGTAGATCAAGAAAACCAAGAATCCCTTTTGAATGAAGTTGTAACACGCAAAGAAGATGATCGAGGAGTCTACGAGCCTCCAAAAGTGAGAGGGACGACTTCAATTGGCTTGACCGGTTAGGGAAGCACTCTCCAAGGTTTTGAATACTTCTTCTACCTCCACACCACAATAACCACCACTAGTAGGAAGTATTGGAAGAGGTAGTAGCCCTTCCAACTCGGCCAAGAAGCACCAAGAAAGCCAAGTTCATGTGAGATGGAGAATCGGCCAAGGAGGGAGATCCACACACCACACACCACAAAGGAGAATTGAAGTCTTAATTTTATCAAAAGTAATCTCTGTTCTTGCTTGCCCTAGAGGGGACTAAATACCCTCTAGGGGCTTTACAACAAAAGGACAAAATTGCCCTAAAATGAAATGACAAAAATGACCCCAAATAATAAATCACAAAAACAAGTCCGAGGATGGTTTTTTTTGTCTCTGTAAATGTAACGTTTGACATGTCAAACGAACCCAAAATATAACGCTTAATACCTCTTTAGAAATCTCTGGATGTTGGCTACAATTTGTATGAAGGACATAATTTGAAAAGAAGTCATTCTAATTGCCAAAAAGTCCCTTGAACGTCATGAGGTCAGATTCTAGACGGAAAGGACAGCTCACAATTTTCTCCTATGATTGCATGACCTCCACTAGCCCAAATGTATCAACTCCTCTTTGTTAAATTGATCCAAAAAGTTCTCCTCCAAGTTAGCTAGAGAAGAAATACCTACAAAATAAATAAAAATGTTAGAAATCAAAGGAGCCCTTAGCTCGGGCTCAGGTGACGGGACCTTGGGGCACATCAACTATATAGCGACCCATTTTTCCTTTACTTAAAACATAAGAAATTGGAAAACTCTTTCATTTCATAAAACATGGCGTAGCGGAAGATTTTTGTAAAATAAAAACATTTGAGAAAAATAATGAAATTAACACCATAAATAAAAACATTTGAGAAAAATAATGAGATGAACGCCATAAATAAAATTCTTTCTTTAAACCATTTACAACTTACAAAACCTATCTTTAATTTTAAAAAAAAAAAACATTTTTCCTTTCCTTTGTCCTTTAACCCGGCCAGCCACAAGATTCGCAACCCATAAATCCTCCATTAGCTACTCATATCCTTGTTGTCATGCTTACCTACATCACAAGATTTAAAACTATTAGCCTAACGCTTAGTAAGAAATGATATGCAATACGAACCATGTACTGTACATTTAATAAAATAGTTTCCATTTTAGTTTCCTCCCTTTGCTTTTTCCTTTCCATTTCGGTTTATCATTGGAACTCCACTCATTGCCTTTATCATTGGGGAATGAATCTACCAATGCCTCAACCAATGGGGATCCTGTCTACCACAACCTTTTTCAATGAGTTTAGTATCCAAAGCCTCTATCAATAGGTCAAGAATCCAAGCTTCTATACTTGGATCAAGTATCCAAGTCTCTATCATTGAGATTCTTAATCTTCTTTACATTTCTTGACTTGAAAACCACATGCATGACAAACCATTTTCATACATTTTCATCAAAACTATGAAGCATGAAAATAAATGAATGCATACAACTTTATCTATTAGTTTATCACCTAGAATATCATCAAAAGAATATATCCTTAAGGCATAAACATAATTAGTCTTATCCAACTTCCATCACATACAAAATACAAATATCAAAACATGGACATCTATCGCATAACTATCACATATAAACACCAAACTTCAAGACCTCAATTAATTATATGATCAATTAATCTTAATAGGGGGCTTCGCCTAGCCGCAGACTAGTTCAGCTACCCATCCGCCCTCCAACTCCCTTTTTTGTCCCCTTTCTGGCATATCCCACCTTCAAGGTTCCTCCCCTTCTGCGTATTCCGCCTTCAGGGTTTCTTCGGTGATAAGCGTATCCCGCCCATCCCGAACATTCTTTTTCTTATTCCTTAACATTTTTTCCTCACTCATGCATGTGTGAGTACCACCCCAAAGTGGCACTCCCTACGGTTTCTATTAACATGATGCATAATACATTATAACATACATTAATGGAAATTGAAATGTGCATTGAAGTAAAAGTACTATAATTGAACTTGCGCATATAATGAATAACAATAATTGAAAGTATACATAAATACAGGGAACAATTATGATATCGAATTGAAGCAACGAGTGAACATGATGGAACAATAAAGTAACATACGAAAAATTACAATTAACTAAACATGCTCATTGAACTAAGCTAGGCTAAACATGGAAACATGCTGTAGACAACGAATAACGGCAGCATGCTTGTAAATTGGAAATCCTTATTCTAATTGGTTAAATATGCTATACTTTAATAGTCTAGTTTAGTTAATTAATTCATTAATTAATTAAGCAGGCTTAGATAAGTTGGTTGAACATACAAAGGTTAAACATACGAGCATAATTATAAATCATTATCCTAGTTAATTACATGCTCAGGTTCAGTTAATTACTCTAGTGAATCAACATGCTCAAGGAATAATTAACAACTAGTTAAACATGCTCGTATTACTTAGTAAGAGTAAACTAACATATTCAGGTAGAATTACAATTATTATGCTAAGTAGTTATTCTAATTAGTTTACATGCTCAAGATTGTGATTGGTTATTCTAGTCAATTTACATGCTCGGATTACATACTTCTATTCTAATAATTCAAACATACTTAATTATCGTTGTTAACTAATTATCGTGGATTGATTAATTAACACAGTAAACATGATCAGACTAATTTTTAATGGAACACTCGTTAAGTTAATTAACATACTTGAGGATTAACTTACACAACTAGTTAAGTATGCACGAATTTGCTATTTCACGACTATTAAGTTAGTTAATAAAGTAAACATGCTCAATCAAATAAACATGACATAACTTAGATCTATCGTTATTATCTTAGTTAGTTAACGTGCTTAATGATGTGATTAACAATTTAATTAGATAACTGGTTACCCCTTTTCCTTTTCTTTAAATATCTCTTTCATTACCATCTTTATATAAAATCTATGCATGAGAAGTTCATTTTCATTTTAAAAAACAATGATGCATGAATGCACGCATACAATTCTATCTAACATGTTCTTCTATCATATCCTCAAAACATGATTGATTCTTAGCTTAGGAATTGAACTTAAATCTAATAAACACAACATTATCACACATTAAAAAATCAGCAATACATCTCCCAAATAATAACATTATCATAACCTATACATCTAGTAAATGCAGGCATCAAACAACACCTAATTCCCGTGATGTAGGTCCTTTCGGACAAAACACATGCAGTATCACTTACCTGTAGTCCTTAGCTTTAGAGAGTTAGCATTTAAAGTTTCTTCTCCTTAATACATATTCATTAGTAAACAACAGGTTATAAATTAAGTGAAATAACCATCAACCCAAATCTTGACAGACTAATTTCTCTAATAGTGTACAACTTCTCTAACATGTCCAACAGAATAACACTTTAAAGAATAATATCTCAACCAATAGAATATAATTTCTAACCTCATCCAACCACTTCCACATTCATTTAAAGAAGTAGTATATAAGCATAGTAACCTCACAAATGCTAGAATCTATTTAAACATGAATAATATATCAACCTAGCAGTGTACCCAATTTTCCAAAATATACTCATTCATATGCAGTAACCAATTTTCATACTACTAGCAGAGTACAAACAACTTCTTCAATATAATCCAACTCATCAGCTTATTCCAATTTAATAATAACCAACAGAACTTTAACCAATAAAGTATTCATGGAGGCATGTTTTATCAAAGCAGTTTCTATAACACATGGTAGAATATACCCATTGACTCAATAAACCAAAATCAATCCAACAGAGTGTAGCAATTAAAGTAGGGAACATGCCATCCAATATTATCAATAAGTTCAACTCATTCTATCATGCAACGAGCAACCTGATTCTAAACCTAAAATCCAGATTATGTACATCTAATAATATCCCACAAAACCATCTCTTGGCGGAACCATTAAAACCAACAGATTATAACAATTGAAGCAACAATGTATTTTTGTATTTAACAACAGCAGATAACAACTAAGAAACCATTTGATTACCCTCACAACAGTTTATCAATCCAGCAAAGGACATACGATCAAACAAAACCAATATTATATATATATATATTCGAGATAGAACTTGATGCCTGAAGCATCCAAGAAACATAAACAAATTTGCTTCAGAGAACACCACCGGAATTCCTCCAAAATTTCAATCTTTCACTACCCTTCACTCTCTTGGTCCTTTCTATCTAAACTTCCTCCAAAATGATGATCTCCATTTTCTTCAAAACCTCACAACAGCACCATTCTGTTTCTTACAACACCCTCTTATTCCCTCAATTTCTCTTCTTTGTAAACCTCCCATTCCTCTCGTCTCAATTTATAGGCCACAAGATTTGACCCTTCAGCATCCATTTGAAGATGGAAGGCCAAAGAATGTAACCCTTAGCATTCACAGAACGTCAATGGTTGATCCGTTCAATTCCCAGGTGACGGCTTGCATTTCCAGATCACTTTCCATATTGTCAGTCGATCATCCTCCTTCAAGTGATCGACCACCGAAGTTCTAGAATCACCATTGCCTTTAACGTCGGTTGATCGTCGCCTTAGTGGATGATCGACCGCTAATCCATATTTTCACAGTTTCCTTCAACGCCGATCGATTGTCGCCTTAGTGGACGATCGACCGTTAATCCGTAATATTCATTATTTAGTGAATTACCAGTCGATAAATTTCCTTTGGATGATTGATCGATACCACATTGGTTACAATTTTGTAACATTTTATGCCCTCAACGATCGACCGTCCCATTCCAATCAATCAACCACCATATTATTTCTTCTTTAAATATATATATATATATATTATCCTAAATAAAACATAAATCACTTTTCCAAATTTTCCAAACCTCAACTATCCACCTATACTTAAAGGTGTATATGTTCCACAATTCCTCATTCTCGTTATTCTTTACAAAACCCAATATACCCTTAAATGTTAACAACCTTATTATTCTCAACCTTACTATATCCAAATATATTTTCTCTTACCAATACTTTAAACAAAAGCTTTCACCCATCGCCTCTAATTTCACTAACTATCAATCACTAATCCAGTTCTAATATCATCCTATCTAACTTCAATATCATCAAACAATTCTCCCATAACCTTAATCTTTCCCCCAAAACTAAGTATGTACATAATCCAGGGGTGTCATAGTTCACTTTATCCAAATATGTTTCCCTTGACTAATATCATAAATTATTCAAGTCAATTCCAATAAATCCATAATCATCCTCCCAAGCTTAATATGAATATAATTTGGGGTATCATAATTCACTTCTTCTAAATACGTTTCTCTTGACCAACATCTTAATTATCCATTTATGCTCCTAATACCCGAAAAAATTTTACTTAAGCCTTGCGTTTAGCTCTACAAAAATTTGGGATATTACATCATGTCTATAATGGCTTGGAACAAATCTCCTTCTCATCACCTTCTTCATCATATTCCAAGTATGAATTTCCTATCCATCATGTCTCCACTAAAGTTTCAAATCTTCCCACCATAAACTAGCATAACCGGTTAACTTCAAAGAAACAAGTTAAATTTTCTTCTTTTCTGAATAATTAGAACATTCAAAATTTTTCTCTTCTATTTCTAACCAATAAAGAAATTCATAACCATTTCTAGAACCTTCAAAAGTAGGAATGAACAACTTTAAATATTTCATCTCAACACAAGAGTTGTTTCGGTACCTAGGACTAGATGGTTCATAATAGTTAGTTTCCTCTTCAAACACTTCTAACATTGTCTCCCATTCTTGCTTCCGTTTACTAACACTACCACGACCACTCTATCTAGGGTTTCTTCATGTGTTTACACTCTAGTTCATAATTCCATGGAGTTGTTGAGTAATGGTAGCAAAGGAGGCTTTAAGTACATCGAGTTGCCCTTGAGTGCTTGAATTTTTTTCCGTCAATGGAGGTTGGATCAATGGTTGATCATTATAGTTACGATTTTGAGAGGCCATAGCCCCACTTCTAATCCTCATGATATGAAGAAACAAATACTAAATAATAGAGTAGAGAGCAGGGGAAGAGGCTCTAATACCAAATGAAGCACCACAGATGTTTGTATAGAAGAAAACTTCTCAATGCGCTCGGCTATAAATGGCAAGAACAGACTCGAAATGGAAAATATCACCACCCGGTCTTTAGGCATCCAAATAGTGTGAATTTTGGATCACGTCCTTCTTTATGAATCAACAGATACCCATCTAAAAATCAAACAAAAACTCATTCGGGTGAGGAAGTTAAACTTGTAGAGGTGTTATTGACCTGAACAAGTGCCAACGGTCAGAATCGGGGCTATTTCCTTAGTGATTCAAGGTGGAGCCAGTTGGGGAGAAACTTAGGTGTTTTTTTGAATTCCCCTTTTAGTAGGTGCTTTGGTTTTTACACAACACTTGTAGATGGAGCTTCTCCCAATGGATCATCACATACTTCACCTGTAAAATAGGAGAAAATAAAAGGGTTAGTAATCCTTTTGGTCTGTGCTCTTGCGATTGGTACTTGTGGTGCATCAGTGTGCAAGTCAATAGATGACAAAAAACATGATTGTGATGGATGTGTTTGAAAAGTAAACCATGGGTTAGAACTTTTCAAACATGAAGTACCACAAAAAGACAAAAGTTTACTTATTTGAATCCACCCTAACATAATAAATGACCATTCCATTAGAATGTTAAAGTATTCTTCTTCGTTCAACATATGACATTGCTTACAAAGAACACAAGGATGAGTACTAAAAAAAATCTTCTAAACTACTTAATTTAATATAACGTAATTCTCACTGTGTTTGTTGTCGCTTCTTGCTTTGGGATGATGAGATTAGTGATGTGGTACCCATCATCTACTTGAAAATGAAAACAGAAAGCGAAACATCCTGAGCATACAGTCCAAAACACATAATGCTAGAAAATGAAATAGCCTACCATAACCCCTACAAGGATAGTGCATGTCTTTATGTTTTTCTTCATTTTTGCATTAACAAGTCTCATGAAAGTATCCATCAGGTCACATGCCTTAAATGAACATTTTCAAACCCTCAGACTAATAAAGCATGAATAATTGTAGACACATAGATTGTAATATCTCGAATCTTTGTAGAGCTAAATGCATGTCTTAAGTGATAATTTTGGAATGATAGGAGCTGAATTGGACAATTTAACATGTTGGTCAAGAGAAACATATTCTGAAGAAGTGAATTGTGATACCTCAAATTGTGTTATATTAATCCCTAGATAATTGAAGGTGTTAGTAGAGGGAAAATATATTTGTATAAAGTGAACCATAATACTCCAGATTGAGTAGCTTAAGGAAAGATTAAGGTTATTGGAGAATGGGTTGATGATATTTGGAATTAGATAGGATGACATTAGGACTAGGTTTGTGATTGACAATCAGTGAATTAGTAAGAGAAAATGCACTTGGATATAATAAGGTTGAAGGTATAAGACCTATATTATATTGAAGTATATTAAATTACTAAAGAATAAGGTCGAGGAGGAATTATGGAATATACCTTGATTATGGAGGGATAAATTTATGGATAGTTGGATAATTCAAGTGCTGGTCAAAGGAAAAGGTATATGAAAAATAGTGAATTATAGTACCCGAGTTGTTGAGTATAATAAGACACCCTTAGATTATTTAGCTTAGGAGAAGGATTAAGGATAACAGAGAATTGTTCAGTTAAATTGTAGGTAACGGATAAAAGTTTTTACTTAAGGTATTGAAAAGAAAAAATATTATTCTATATAATTGGATATAGAAAAGTTGAGAATGACAAGGTTGTTAACATTTAGGAGTATATTGAATTTAGTGTTGGTTTTGAAAGTAGGATTTGTTTATGTGATAGAAGAATTGATACATGAATAAATTGGAGAATTAGTAGATAAAGTTAGAGTTAAAGGAAGTAATATTAAAAGTTGATAGTAATGGAGAAGTAATATATATAGAATATTGTATAAGAAAATATATATATTGATATATTCAAAATATAATTCTGAAGAAGAGAAGTTTCGGCGGTCGATCGTGGTGGTGGGATGGTAAGGACCTGATCGTCTGGCATGATCGTTCGGCATGATTATATGCAGTTTTCTGAATGGTTGGTGGTCGATCGCCAATGGGAAACGATCGTCCATCTCAATCATCCGCCATTTATGATGGTCATCTGGAGATGATAACCAACGCTGAATGTGGAGTGATTCATCGTCTGAAACGTCCGGATGCTGAAGAGTTGCCATCTTTGGCCTTCTATCTTCATGCGGGAGATGAAGAGTCAAACTAGTTGCCTATATATAGAGAGGTGAGGGAGTGAGTGTCACAAAGAAAGGAAATACATGGGGAAACTCCACCAAAATCTGAGGAGAAGTCTTGCTTCTGGTATTTTGTGTTAATAATAGAGAGAAGAGTTGTGATAAAGACAAGAGGAATGAAATAATACAGATAGAAATCGTGAGAGTTTTACAAAGAAGGGAAATCGTGAGAGTGAAGGTTTGAGAGGAAGGAGAACGTGATGGGTAGTGTGTGAAACTGTTCGAGTTGTGCTTTGCGATTCTGTTAGTAAGAAATTATGAAAACATGGTTGATGCTTACTGTGAGTTGTGAAAGAAAGTTAAAGAGGAGAAGAACGGAGAAAATTGAAAGGTGAAAGACCGTGAGGATAGCATTGTACTGCTATGTATTGTGAAGGCAATCTACGGGTGAATTGTGTTGGACGATAAGGACAATGGGAAGTTTGGAAGTAAGTATTATTCGTCTATTTTGGCTATTATACTACGAGCATGAGTATATGTTTATCTTCAGTTTGGTTTCTACAAGGGAGGTATATAGAATTGGTTTGTCTTACGGCAAGTCTTCTATTGATTGATAAACTGTTTGTGGATGGTAGTTAGTTAGTTTCTAAATTACTTTATGCTGTTGATAAATGTACAAACAAAGGGTTTAATGGTTCTGCGGAAGAGTAATGACTGTGAGGAATATTATTGGTTTTTATATGGCTAAGGGTAATGTTATAATTAAAGTGATGTTATGATAAGTAGTGGGTTGGAGATATGAATCCATGAGGCGTTGTTATTCTCTAGATAGATGATAAGTTGAGGAAATAATTTAAGGAATATTGTCCTATATATTAGTTGTAGAATTATTATTAATTTAATATGTGTCAATTATGAATAGATTTCGTGAAGGACAATTTAAACGTTAACTCATTAAAGTTAAAGACTCCAAGTAACTAGTATTGCATGTGTTTTGTCCGAAAGGGCCTACATCACAGAAATTAGGGAGTGTTTGTTTCATGTTTGTTTACTAGATGTATAGGTTATTTTATATTTAGAAATGTACTATTGAATGATTGCTTGTATGAATTTTATGTTTATTAGATTTAAGTTTAGTCCTATAGTTAGGAAATTATGCACATTTTGAGGTTACAATAACAAACACGATAGATAGAATTGTATATTTGCACTATTGTTCCTATGATATGCAAAAATGCAAATGTAACTGAATTAAATGTAATAAACAAGCTCGTTGGGTGAGTTCAAAAACTGAAGAGGTTTCTCTCATCGAATAGGTGGGTGAGTCTGGAAACTGAACTGATTGCTCTCACCCCAAACTATAATGAAAACAAGCTCATTTGGGTGAGTTTGGAAACTGAAGAGGTTGCTCTCATCCAATGGGTGGGAGAGTTCGAAAACTGAAGTGGTTGCTCTCACTCCAAATATAAATAAATGTAAACAAATCCATGTGGTGAGTTTGGAGACTAAAGAGGTTGTTCTCACCCAAACGTAAATAAACATGAAGATGGTAATAAAAGAGATATTTAAAGGAAAACTCAATAGTAAAGGAAATAAAAGACAGATAAACAAAACAAAAAACTGTATGTGTTTGAATAGTATTGCATGAGCAAATTTTACTTTTATACTGCTTACAGAGCGTTAGGCTCATAGTCAAGTCCTGTGATGTAGGTATGCATGGAATTGAGGATTGAAGCAGTTGATGAGACATTTGTACGTTGCAGACTTGACGGTTGGTTAGGCTAAAAGATTAAAGAAGGAATGTAGTGATTGGTAAAAATGTTTTTGAGGAAAGTGACCCTTTGTAATAGTATTTCATTTTATTAAGAAGGTTTTAAAATTTTGCTTAATTCTTTTGGTATTGTAAATATAAGTATTCCACTATTATAAATGTTTTAAAGCTTTATAGTATGATATGTTTTAAGTAATAAATGGTTTAACAAAAAGGAGTTTATTTATGCACTTCTTATTTTAACTAGTTTTCAAATTAAAAGTCTTCCACCGTGATTTTAAAAGAAAAAGTCTTTAAAATTCTAAGTTTTAAATTGTCAGAATAATTGAGATGTTACATAGATAACCAAATCGAAGACCTACCATGTTAAAAGTTTTGAGTGGAAACTATATTCCACCCGACACGTGTGCCGATGAGAGCCATTATCTGCTACACCTTGGCAAGCATAGCATGAGAAGAATGTTGGCGTGTGATGGTATGAGCACTACACATTTGAGATATGTTATTATATCACATACAAAGAAGCTAAATAATGGACTTTGTGTATAAACTAAAAAACTTTCAAGCATTCTGAGGGTTTGGTGTAGCGACCTGTTTTTCTTACTTTTTAAAACATGGCTTTTAAAATGTGTAGCAGAAGACTTTTCGTAACTCAATCATTTGAAAATAAGTAAAACATTTAAAACAACTGAATTGAAGTACCATATATAAATTTCATTCATTAATTCTTTAAACTTTTGCAAAATGTGTCTTTCATTAAAAACCATGTACATTTTCTTTTTCCTTTCTTTGTTTAGCCAGGCCAACCACAAGGTCCGCTACGCATAAATCCTCAATTAGCTGTTCCTATCCTTGTTACCATGCTTACCTACATCACAAGTCATAATTTATAAGATTAATACTTAGTAATAAATGATATGCAATATGAACCATGTAATACACTTTACATAAAACAGTTTCTATATTAGTTCTTTCTCTTTCTTTTTTTTTCTGTGCACATCAATGCATTTTGTAATAACATCAATCGAACTGCCTATTAGCTATTATGCACATCAATGGACAAAAACCCATCACCTCTGGTATAAGTAGCTCTGGCATCGACCAAAAGCTTTGCTAGCGGTTGAACACATCAATGCACCATGATTCGTTCCAACATCAATCGAAACACACTAGCGGTCATGCACATCAATGCTTAATGACCTCACCAATCGGTGGCTGATTCGTCTCAACATCAATCGAGATCAAACTAACAAACTTAAGCTTGTTTAAATTCATTTTAACATTTATCATTCATTTTCATAAAACACATTTGCATGAGAAATCCATTTCTTGAAAATAATGAAGCATGAATGCATACAATTCCATGATTATCAATAAATCCTCAATATCAACATGATCAATGACTTAATATCTATCAATTACAACAATAACATTATTCTTTCAAACAACAATATAAGCAATTCAACTTAATCTATCAAGAACAACCATCAAACAATAATCAAACTCTAGCTCTTGTGATGTAGCCCAAAAGAGAAAATACACACGATAATTTCTGACCTCTTCCTCTTTAAGGTTTCCTTCCTAGTTGAAGCCTTTTCTATCCCCAAACCCTGCACTTCTTCCTTCTTCTTCTTTCTTTCTCCCCTGGACTCATCTTCTTTTCTCTCAAATTTTTTCTCTCTTCTCCTTGCTTTTCTTGTCTCTTTCCTTTCACAATTCCCCTTCCCTTTCCTACAAGTTTTCTCTTTCTTATCCTAAGTTAAACTTCCTTCTTCAGCCACTCAAGGATGAAGTGGTCTTCCTACATCAAAGCTTTGGTGAGTCACCACAAAATATCCAATAAAAACATGACATTGCAGCACATTTTTGGTGACTCTTCGCATTACCGGTCGATCACCTTCCTTTAGCCAAATGACTGCAAAAAACACAAACTTTACAATCTGCAAAGAATTTGGTTGTTCATCGATCGTCCGCAAAACTTCCTTATTTTGAATATGTAGAGAAGCTGAACAACCACTTTAATCATGATTGACCACTAAACCAACAAAGAGCCATATTCCTTCAAACTGCATAATCAATGGTCGATAGATCTTTAAGTATAACGCCCCGTGATATAAAACCCTTTATTTCATAATAAAAATTTTTGTTTTCTTTCTTTTAAAAGACTTATTTAATATCAGAGTGAATTAGTGGAATAGTATGAAAACATTATTTAATAAAAGTCTATTTATAAAACATTTCTTTGAAAACATTTTATAAAATGCAGCGGAAGTATTTAAAGTAGTAAAGAATATAAATTATTTTACAAAACATTACTTAAATAAAACTATGATTTAAACAACTCTTTTTATTTTCTTTGAGTCATAACCTTCTAGGTGGAATCCATGTGATAACTCAAGAGTTCATCTGGTAATGTCTCCTCCTTCATGTCAATAATATTAAGCCAAATACCTGCATCACGGGCAATACCATGAGTCGAAGCTCAACAAGAAATAGAATATATGCAATGCAATGCTTATGTAGTCGTTTCAGAGAAGAACCTATCTCCTCTTCATGATACTTTAGTTTCACTTAATAGTCCAGATGTATGAGATCCATCAGTCTTTAGATTCAGTATACAGTCTAGTGGCTTCATCGTCGCTCCAATAAGGAGATACATCCATTAGGGGTTTCACCACTTGATCTCATACACCTATTTACGTTTATTGGTTCATTTATTAACATGTTATGCATATGTCAGCAGTTTCATAAATCCTATCATGATGCATGTATGATAGTTCATATCGGTATAATGAAAATACTATAACAGTTCATATACAATAATTGAATGAAATTAGGAGAGTTCACATATTTTATTCACTTTTATGTTCCATTATTTTCTTTGTTATTTTGCACAATAATTCTAAAAATTAATTCAGATAATAATTTCAATAATTATTTTAACAGTTATTTCAATATTTTTGTGTAATATAACAACTTATTTAATTTAACAATAATTTTAACAATATTATAATTCAATTGATAATAACTGAAGCGTAAAAGTAATCCCGCGATGCAGGATCTCCACTGGCCACCTCATCTTATTTCTTTCCTCTTGAAGAGCTTTCCCTGCTAATTGCTCCTTCCAATAATCTCCTCCCGAATCGCTCATAAAAATCGTTTGCTCTTTCCTTGCAAATTCTTCCTACAAATTTCCCTCAATTATCTCACTTTCTCTCTCTCAACTCTCTCTCTCTCTCTCTCTCTCATCTCTTCTCGCTGGAGGGTGTGATTTTCTTCAGAGGTTCAATGCCTATTTATAATGAATGAACTCTTCAGCAAGCAGCAAAACGAACAAAAAAAAAACTTGTGAGGCACAGCAATTTGTACAGAAGAAAGTCGGCAAAAGTAGATTGCCCCTTCCAACTCTCTCTCTCTTTACTCCCTCCCACTCACTCTCTCTTTTCACTAACTCTCTCTCACCCACTCTCGCTCTCTCTTCACTAACTCTCCTATCATCATTCCATTTCTTTCACCAAATTACGCCTTTTGTCTTTATGCCAAAGACAACCCTCAAAATACCCTATTCCTTTCCCCTATTCAATAATTTATCGATGGACTACGTAAAGTGTGGAGTGGAAATTGAGTGCAAAAATAGTGGAGGAAAACGTCAAAAATTGTTAGCTAGAAATCCATTTGGCAGAAACGTTTGGGACTGGTCCTATGAACAAATTCTTCTTCAGTTGCTGTAGTTTCAATTCTTCATTTATTCCATAAATCCATTTCTTTTATTTATTAAATCTATTTTCAATTCCCTTAATTTAATTATTCTAATAACTTTCATCAATTAAATTTTCAATAATTATCTAAATAATCACTTACCTAAATTTACACCCAATTAATTTTCCAATTCTTTATTTAATTTCGTTACGAGAAAATGGGGATATTACATTCCTCCCTCCTTATAGAAATTTTGTCCTTGAAATTTGCTAATTAAATAACTCTGGATATTTGGCCTTCATCTCATTTTCCCTTTCCTATGTAGCTTCTTCAGTTGAATGATTCTGCCATAATACTTTTACTAACGGAATCTGCTTGTTTAAAAGCTTCTTTGTTTTGGAGTCTAAGATTTGTACTGGTCTCTCTTCATAGTTGAAGTTCTTCTGGATTTGTACATCATTAGGAGGTAATATCATAGTTAGGTCTCCAAGGCATTTCTTCAACATTGAAACGTGGAACATGTTGTGTACGCCGTCCATAGAAGTTGACAATTGGAGTTGATAAGCTACATTCCCCATTCTCTTTGTGATCATAAAGGGTCCGATATATCTTGGACTTAGTTTTCCTTTCTTGCCAAAACACATAATTCCCTTTAAGGGCGATACCTTTAGAAAAACCAAATCTCCTTCATCAAATTCCAATTCTCTCTGACGATGATCTGCATAATTCTTCTGACGACTTCGAGCTGAAGCATACGTTGATGGATCAAAGCAACAGATTATGTAGTTTGTTGAATGATATCAAGGCCAAAAAATTTAACTTCTCCTGCTTTGCCCCAATATAACATAGATCTGCATTTCCTACCGTATAATGCCTCGTAAGGTGTCATTCCAATTGTAGCATGAAAACTGTTATTGTAAGCAAATTCTGCTAATGGCAATATATTTTCCCATCCAATCTGAAAATCAAGTACACAGGCTCGCAACATATCTTCTAGTGTATGAATTGTTCTCTCACTTTGACCATTAGTTTGAGGATGAAAGGCAATGTTGAACTTCAATTCCGTGCCCATGGCTTTATTTAAACTTTTCCAGAATGCCGAGGTGAAACATGAATCTTGATCAGAAACAATGGAAATTGGAACACCATGAAGTCATACTATATCTTTAATATATAAGTTATCAAATTGGTTCAGTTTGTAAGTCATCTGCACAAGTGAGAAATGGGCGACCTTTGTCAATCATCAACAATTACCCAGATTGCATCATGTCCTTTGGCGGTCCTAGGTAAACTAGTAACAAGTTCATCATGATATGCTCCCACTTTCATTTAGGTATCAGCAAAGGCTGAAGCATTCCACCTGGTCTATGATGTTCGACTTTAACTTGTTGACAAACCTAACATAATCTCACATACTCTGCAATATCATACTTCATTGCTGGCCAAAAATAATGCGTCTTAAGATCCTTGTTCATCTTATTGCAATCGGGATGAATAGAGAAACTTGAAGAGTGAGTCTCTTGTAAGATTTTTGTCCGTAAGTGCAAATCACTGGCCACAAACCATCTTCCTTTAAACTTTACTATTCCATAGTAGACCTGGAATAATCCTTATACTTTGCTAGCGTTGGGTTTATCTTAAAATATTTGCATAAGCTATCTTCTTGTTGGGCCTCTTTAATCTGTTCCAAAATGGAAGGTTTCAATGTTAATGCTGACAAAAGGATATCCAACTGAGCAGACACTAAATGTACATCCAATTCCCGAACATCTTTCTGGAGTCCCTCAGTCATTTTTTCACATATGATACTCATAATAGTAAGCTTCTGGTTCAGCGAATTAGCTACAACATTGGCTTTAACGGGATGGTATTTGATCTCGCAGTCATAGTCTTTGACAAATTCCAGCTAGCACTGTTGCCTCATATTTAACTCCTTTTGTGTGAAAATGTACTTCAAGCTCTTATGGTCGGTGTAAATCTCACACTGTTGTCCATATAAATAATGTCTCCAGATCTTGAGAGTGAAAACAACTGTAGCGAGTTCCATATCATGAGTTGGATAATTAACTTCGTGCGATATGAGCTGTCTGGATGCATAAGCAATTACTTTTCCATTCTACATTAGTACACCACCGAGTACGTGCTTAGATGCATCACAATAAACACAAAAATTTCCTTCTTCAATCGATAGTGCCAAAACAGGAGCAGTAGTTAATAGACATTTTAATTCTTGGAAACTTTCCTCGCATTCATTTATCCACAAAAACCACGCATTCTTCTTTGTTAAACTCGTTAAAGGTAGTGCAATCTTTGAAAATCCGTTGATAAAACATTGGTAATAGTTTGCCAATCCCAAAAAACTTCTCACCTCGCTTGCATTCTTTGGTTGGGACCAATCAATTACTACTTGGATCTTGGCTGGGTCAACCTCGATACCTTCTTTAGAAATCATGTAGCCGAGAAAACTTACTTTGTTCAGCCAGAATTCGCATTTGGAGAATTTCGCATATAGGCTATGTTTGACCAAAATAGAAAGAGCAATTTTTAAATGTTCTCGATGTTCTTCCTCTGAGCATGAATAGATTAATATATCATCGATAAAGACAATAATGAACTTATCCAAATATTCTTTGAAAATCTAATTTATCAGAGCCATAAATGCCACTAGAGCATTGGTTAGTCCAAATGACATTACAAGAAATTCATAATGTCCGTACCAAGTTCGAAAAGCTGTTTTTGGAATATCTTCAAGTTTAACCTTTAGTTGATAGTACCCCAAACAAAAATCAATCTTTGAAAATATGCTCACTCCTTGTAACTGATCAAATAAATCATCAATCCTGAGGAGAGGATATTTGTTTTTAATCATTACATTGTTTAAGTCTCGATAATCAATACACAATTGTAGGGATCCATCTTTCTTCTTAATGATCAGAAGCGGAGCTCCCCAAGGAGAGAAGCTTGGTCGGATAAAACCTTTGTTGACTAATACTTCCAATTGCAACTTTAACTCTCGTAATTCCACCGGCGCCATTCTGTACGGATTCTTAGAAATGGGCTCCGTACCGGGGTGTAAGTCAATAACGAACTCAATCTCTCGATTAGGTGGTAGTCCAAGGAGATCGTCAAGAAAGACACCCCGAAATTTTCGGAATACAGCAACATCTTCTAATTTTACTTTCGGGCTCGTCGTGGAGTTCAATACATTGATGAGAAATCCTTCGCAACCATTTTCCAATAGTCGTATGGCTTTGATTGCGGATTTCATGGCAAACTTTTTCTTGTCCTTAACTCCTCGAAAAATGTATATCTTGCCATCAATTGAGTAAAAATGTACTTCCTTCTTTTTGCAGTCAATAATAGCTTGATGTTGAGATAACCAATCCATGCTTAGTATGATATCATATCCTTTAAGATCCATAATAATCAAATCAACATAAAATAAGTTGCCGCAAATCTCTATCTCCTGAGTCTTTAGATTACCGTAAGCTGTCAAATAATTTACAGATTGTAATTTAATTTTATGCGCACAACTCGAAAGGTTTGAAGGGTAACTTATTTTGGTGCTAAAGTCGGTTGTAATAAATGAGTGGGTGGAACATGAATCAAATAAGGTATATGTGGAAATACCATTAATAGAAATTGCACCTGACAGGATGAACGAAAATATTTTTATTTAACAATTTAAGGATAGTAGTTTTACGAAAGGTACAAACTTATCAAAAGTCATGAGTACCTAACACGACAGCGGGTACTTCGTCATCGATTCCTATCTCCTCATTTTTTACTCCTTCATTTATCATTTGCTCAATCGCTTCTTCCTCGTCTCCGTATAATGAGAAAACCCTTGGAGCTACTCCTTCCGGTTTATTCTCCATAGTTAGGCAGACTTGAGCAATATGGCCTAGCTTTCCACATTTGAAGCAAAGTTCGGTACCAACTTTGTATGGACCAAAGTGATTTTTATGGCACTTCGGACAAGGCTTGTGTTGATTGGATGCTTCAGTCATTAGACGCTTATCTTTTTCAGCTTGCAAATCTAGTCCAGGTGGTCTTTTTACTCCATGATTAACAGGTTGAGCAGCACGTTGCGGGTTTTGATTATTCCTCCAAAGTCTTTGACTTATTTCTAGCTGTTTGGCCGCTAATGACTTTACATCTTCTACGTCAAGTGCTTTGGCCACAATTTGGGCATAAGGAATGCCACGGGTACCAGTTAGTCGAACACCCTCTAGAATCTTCATTTTCAGTCCTCTTACAAAGAGATGAACCTTGTTTTCATTCTTGCTTACAAGGCTCGGAGCAAATCTCACCAATGCCTCAAATTTCCAAATATATTCAATCTCCATGCCAGTTTGGCATAGTCTTATGAATTCCACCTTTTGGGTCCGCACAGTGTGATTCAAGTACTTTTCGTAAAATAGCTCCTTGAAATGCTCCCAAGGGTTTGGACGTCATGATTCATTTTGATGGAATCCCACCAAAATCTAGCATCGTGAATTAGCAGATAAGCATCACAAGTTACTTTCTTGTTGGCCTGTATCCTTGAATAGGTGAACATATCTTCAAGGCACTGAATCCATTCTTCCGCATCTATGATATCCGATAGGTTGTCGTCGAAACAGGTAGGTTTAAGACATCTAAATTTCTCTCATCTAGCCTCTTCAACTACTACCCAGTGGTTACCATTTCCCCCATTACCATTGTCTCGTTCAATAAGTCATTCAACAAGGGCGGTTAATCGGTTGATGATGTCATCCCTATCATCTCAAATCCTTTCACATCCTTGATCCGCCATGGTTTCATGTATCGGGTCTTGTCGAATAACATTTTCTCACTCCATGGTGGCATCTTCCCTTATGTCGATCATGGGTACGTTAACTCTTGCTCTCCTTGCTATTTCTATATTCCTACATGTTTCATTGAATTGTTAACCCCTTTTTCTTCATTCGTGGATAGTACTGATCAGGAAATTCCCAAGAAAAATGCTCTCAACATACTCCTTAGACAGAATTTCCTTTCCAAGTAAGTTCCCAAAAAAGACTGGACGGTCACAATGGTCTTTATTAAATATCAGTCTCTTTAGACAGAATTTACTTACATAGTACAATTATACCACTAAGTGTTAATAATTTTAATTGAATTGAATATATATATATTTTAAATAATCCTACTATAAGGTAATTTAACATTTAATAAAAATTACTTACAGTTGAAGGAAGCATTTCCTTATGGTTCTTGTGTTATCGACACCGGATTAGACCTAGTATATCTATGATACCATTTGTAACACCCCGCGTTATAAAACCCTTTATTTCATAATAAAAAATTTTGTTTTCTTTCTTTTAAAAGACTTATTTAATATCAGAGTAAATTAGCGGAATAGTATGAAAACATTATTTAATAAAAGTCTGTTTATAAAACATTTCTTTGAAAGCATTTAAAAAAATGCAGCAGAAGTATTTAAAGTAGTAAAGCATATAAATTATTTTCCAAAACATTACTTAAATAAAACTATGATTTAAACAACTCTTTTTATTTTCTTTAAGTCATAACCTTCTAGGTGGAATCCAGCTGATAACTCAAGAGTTCATCTAGTAATGTCTCCTCTTTCATGTTAATAATATTAAGCCGAAGCTCAGCAAGAAATAGAATACATGCAATGCAATGCTTATGTAGTCGTTTCAGAGAAGAACCTATCTCTTCTTCATGCTACTTTCGTTTCACTTAATAGTCCAGATGTATGAGATCCATCAGTCTTTAAATTCAGTATACAATCTAGTGGCTTCATCGTCACTCCGACAAGGAGATACATTCATCAGGGGTTTCACCACTTGATCTCATATACCTATTTACATTTATTGGTTCATTTATTAACATGTTATGTATATGTTAGCTGTTTTATAAATCCTATCATGATGCATGTATGACAGTTCATATCGGTATAATGAAAATAGTATAACAATTCATTACAATAATTTAACGAAATTAAGACAGTTCACATATTTTATTCACTTTTACGTTCAATTATTTTCTTTATTATTTCGCGCAATAATTCTAATAATTAATTCAGATAATAATTTCAATAATTATTTTAAAAGTGTTTTCAATATTTTCGTGCATTATAACAACTTATTTAATTTAACAATATTATTATTAAATTGATAATAACTAAAGCGTAAAAGTAATCCCGCGATGCAAGGCATCCACTGGCTACCACATCTTATTTCTTACCTCTTGAAGAGCTTTCCCCACTAATTGCTGCTTCCAATAATCTCCTCTTGAATCGCTCGTAAAAACTGCTCTCGCTTTCCTTGCAAATTCTTCCCACAAATTTCCCTAAATTATCTCACTTTCTCTCTCTAAACTCTCTCTCTCTCTCTCTCTCTCTCTCTCTCTCTCTTCTCTTCTCGCTGGAGGGTGTGATTTTCTTCAGAGGTTCAATGTCTATTTATAGTCAATGAACTCTTCAGCAAGCAACAAAATGAACAGAAAAAAAACGTGTGGGGCACAACAATTTGTATAGAAGAAAGTTGACAAAAGTATATTGCCCCTTCCAACTCGCTCTCTCTCTCTTTACTCCCTCCCACTCACTCTCTCTTTTCACTAACTCTCTCTCACCCACTCACTCTCTCTCTTCACTAACTCTCGTGTCATCATTCCATTTCTTTCCCTAAATTACGCCTTTTGTCTTTTCTACCAAAGACAACCCTCAAAACACCCTCTTCCTTTTCCCTATTCAATAATATTATCCATGGACTATGTAAAGTGTGGAGTGGAAATTGAGTGAGAAAATAATGGAGGTAAACGTCAAAAATTGTTAGCTGGAAATCTATTTGGCAGAAACGTTTGGGACTGGTCCTACGCACAAATTCTTCTCCAGACGTTGCCGTTTCAATTCTTCATTTATTCCATAAATCCATTTCTATTATTTATTAAATATATTTCCAATTCCCTTAATTTAATTATTCTAATAACTTTCATCAATTAAATTTTCAATAATTATCTAAATAATCACTTACCTAAATTAACACCCAATTAATTTTTCTATTCTTTATTTAATTTCCTTACGGGAAAATCGGGATATTGCATTAAGTGATCAACCACTCCTACCAACAATGTACCAGAACCCTTTTATTCTCCACTCGTCCATGAGTCCAAACACAAAATTCCATATTTACATCATATAACACAAGTTCAAACACATTCCAAAAAAAAATTAGATAATAGAATTCAGGGTATTATAATTCTCCTCTGTTACATAAATTGTCCTCAAAATTTGCACAATATGTGCAGCATACAATCTTATTATCCCTAAACCATCATAAACAACAAGAGAATTTAAATAAACATTGAACATATTATATTTTCACATTCATCGCAAACAAAATACATACATTACATATTTCACATTATTTTTATTTTTCCTACATACTCAGTCAAGTCCTAAACTACTCTTTACACGCCATCCATATTTCCAAAATACACTTGATGAATCCTTTCTTATCTTTTTTTATACCATTGGACATTTTCTAGCCAAATGACCAATCTTACCACACTTAAAACATTGCCCTGATCTAGCCATACATTCTCCCTTATGACTTTTCTTATACTTTAGGCACGAATTGATCATAGATTCCCGCTTAATAATCTTCTCATTTCCTTGTTGTCTTCCCTCATCAAATGATTGTTTTACACCTCTAGAGTTATTCTCTTCTTCTCTTAAATGTGGCTGAAATTTCCTAACAGAATCTTTTTGTTTCTAGAATTGATTTTCTGGTTCCTCAATTTCAAGAGCCTTTGGTACTACCTTCGAGTAGGGCACATCTTGAATACCTCATATCTAAACACCTCTATAAATTTTTGCCTTAACTCTCTGAACAAATTGGTGAACCTTATGCTCATTGTCGCTCACTAAATGAGAGGCAAACCATGACAATGCTTCAAATTTGCACACATACTTTGTAACTGTTCTTTCCTTACAAAGCTGAGTAAATTCTACCAACTTACTTGTCCTTATAGTACGGTTAAAATATTTGTCGTAAAAAATTTTCTTGAATTCTACCCATGTCATCGTGGTCACATCTTTAGTTATTTTAATCAAATCCCACCAAAATCGTGCGCCCTTGACCATCATAAACCCAGCGTAGGCTATTCTTTCATCTTCCCTTATCTTGGCATATGTAAAACATATCTTCCATAATTCTTATCCATTTTTCGGCGCTGGTTGAATCAATAATATTCCCATCAAATTGAGATGGTTGTAGTCGTTGAAATTTTTCCCAACTTACATCTGATTACAATGTCAATCTTACATTCCCCTATTCACCAATTTTCATAAATCTTTCCAAGTGGTGAAATTTTCATTCCACCAAATTAGTCAATCAATTAATGGTCTCCTCCACATTATTCACAATTCTTCCTCGTCCTCTAACCATGATATCTTCTCCACAACTTGCCTACTTAAAATAAAATACTTAAATTAGAAAAAAAAAATCTATTAACATACTTACAATTAATGGAGTATTTCCACACTGAGACTTGTGCTGGCAGGCAGTCTACAGAATAGATTTTAAAACTTAGGTGATCTGATACTATATTTGTAGCGACCCTTTTTTCTTACTTTTTTAAAACATGGCTTTTAAAATGTGTAGCAGAAGACTTTTTGTAAATCAATCATTTGAAAATAAGTAAAATATTTAAAACAACTGAATTGAAATGCCATAAATAAAATTTCTTTCATTAATTCTTTAAACTTTTACAAAACATGTCCTACATTGAAAACCATGTACATTTTCTTTTTCCTTTCTCTATTTAGTCAGGCCAACCACAAGATCCGCAACGCATAAATCCTACATTAGGTGCTCCTATCCTTGTTGCCATGCTTACCTATATCACAAGTCATAAAATATAAGCTTAATGCTTAGTAAGAAATGATATGCAATATGAACCATGTAATACACTTTACATAAAACAATTTCTGTATTAGTTCTTTCTTTTTTGTTTCTGTGCACATCAATGTATTTTGTCCCAACATCAATCGAACTGCCTGTTAGATGTTGTGCACATCAATGCACAATGACCCATCACCCCCGGTATAAGCAACTCTAGCATTGACCAAAAGCTTTGCTAGCGGTTGTACACATCAATGCACCACGATCTATTCTGACATCAATAGAAACACACTAGTGGTCATGCACATTAATGCTTAATGACCTCACCAACCGTTGGCTAGTCTGTCTCGACATCAATCAAGATCAAACTAATAAACTCAAGCTTGTTTCAATTCATTTTAACATTTATCGTTCATTTTCATAAAACACATATGACATGAGAAATCCATTTCTTAACATTTCTTGAAAACAATGATGCTAAACCAACAATGTTAGTTTGATCGACCACTAAACCAACAAAGAGCCCTATTCCTTCAAACTACACAAACAGTGGTCGATCGATCCTTTAAATGATCGACCACTCCTACCAACAAAGTCCCATAACCCTTTTATTCTCCACTCCCCTATAAGTCCTGACACAAAACTCCCACATTTACATCATATAACACAATTTCAAACACATTACCATCAAACACATTCCAAACAAAACTTAGACAATAAAATTTAGGGTATTACATTCAGTTGTTGAAGAGGTTGTTGGAGAGGCTGCTAGAGAGGATGCTGGAGGGGTTACCTGAGAGGTTGTTGGAGAGGATGCTAGACGGATTGCTTGATCATGCACACAAATCCTTGTTCGCGCTTCCATTCTTTGCATTTCGGTCAACAATATTTGATGGTGCTCTTTCGCCTTATCCTCCATTCGTCTAACCTAATTTAATGGCACTCCTCCACTTGGTCCTCCATCCTTTGAACTTAGTATAACACCATTTGATGTCGCTCCTCCACTTGCTCCTCCATCCTTTGCACTCGGTCCAACAGCATTTGATGTTACTCCTCTACTTGCTCCTCAATTCTTTCCAACCACCTAACGATCTCCTCATACATCAATGTAAAGTGAGATGACTGAGTAGGGGGTTGAGACATAGGCTACGAAGAATCATCCTCCATAGGTTGCAAAGATGATGATGGAGGCTATCCCTCCAAGGTGGATGGAAGGTGTCCCACCGAGGGGGCTAGAGACTATATGGCTGAGGGGGCTAGAGGCTGGGCAACCTTGGATTGAGTCTTCGAAGCAAGCTTGGATGGAGACGTTGTAATATCCCAAATTTTTATTTCAGAATTTATTAAGAATAATTGGAGATTAATTAAGAGTATTTGGATTTATCGGATATTTATTGGGATATTACCAACGACGTAACCATTATGACAATTTAAGAGAAATTATTATAGATTTAATTGATGGAAATCCATTTGGGAAATGGAATTAAGAAATTTAAATAGGATTCGTAATAATCCTTTAACGACATTTGGAATAAGTCGAGAGTTACAATTTGGGTCAACTAATATGTGATACGAATATTTAACACTTATATATATATATATATATATATTAAGATTTAAAATGGGAAGCATGAACCGGTTCAGCAGAACCGGTTCACACCACTTAAACTAGTTCGCTAGGCAAACCAGTTAAGTGAAGGAAACAGAATGGCCGAAGGCCATTCTGTGAGAGGGAGAGGGAGAGCAGAAGACGGGCAAGGGAGAAAGAGAAACGACAGAGAAGCGGGGAGAGACGAGTGCGATGGCGAGCAAACAAGCGGCAGGTCGCTGCTGACGGTGCGAGGGACATGGAACGGCGACTGTGGAGGGGCAGCTAGGGCTCGAATTGGGACCTTCACAGGTGTGGTTTCCGGCGACGCTTGAGGTATGGTTGATCAAGTTTTTCCTTCTCCTTTGTATTTCTTCTGATTTGGTAGCTGATTGGAGGCATTGCGATGCTGATTCGTGGTTGGCAGTGGTAATTCCAATGTCTAGTCTGGATGTAGGTGGGCTGGGACCCAGGTGCTCCAACTCGGTCTGATTGGATTGGTTTGGCCGGTTCAAGCGAACTGTTGTCTACCATGCAGACAACCGCAGCCTGGAATCATACCCATGTGAGTGACAGCCTCTGAAAAGCTTTTTGGAGCAGGGATATGGTCAGAGAACATTTGTGGCAGGAGAGGGATATGCTAGATGGATTTGTGGGATGTTGTCGACTGAGTGGTGAGGCGATGCTCTCTGTTAAATTGGAATGCAGAGACGTGAGGAGATTGGTTGGGACTGGAGAGCTCTCGGATGGTGAAATGGAGATGGATTAAGCCGAGAGTTTCCTGCATGCTGGTATCGGGAAGTGAAGAAGAATGAATATTAAGTGCGGGCACGCAATAAAGAATTAAGGTAAGGAAATAGGGGTGTCTTGGCCAGTGGAGGCCCTACACCACAAGTGGGTGTGAGTGAGTTTTGTCTAGTGTCCTGTGAATTTCTTATGATCCCTGTTGTTAGATCGTTAGTTGGTATTATTGATAGTTCCTTGGCTGCTCTATTGCTATTAATTCCTTGGTTAATCTACTGCTATAATTTCTTAGATGATATTCCGTCATTACTTCCTTGTTGTTTGATAGTGTGGATTCCTTTGTTGTTAGTTTGTTCTCTTTACTGCAAAGGTTTAGTTGTTGTGGTGAGTGTTTAATGCTCGAATGTAACGGGTGTAAAATGATGAATATCTGAATGAAGAAGGAATGGAGTAAGGAAATGATGAATATATGAATGATGAAGGAATGGATTAAGAGTTTTCTTTAAATGTTCTGTTATTTATTATTTACTTGCTATCTAGTTTACATTCTCCATGATAATTCATCTGTCATTTATTTCGTACAATGTATATATCATTCTGTTATTTATTCTGTTGATTTCCATGTTAAATTAACTAGCATCTAAACTTAACTAAGTCTTAAGCACGTTTGAATGTTACTCAAATGGATTCAATTTTCCAATCATTTCATGAGCATGCTAGTGTAAATGTTAATAAAATAGAATGCTAATTGCATTTATTACCTGAGCATGTTTAATTAATTACCTAGCACTCTAATTAATTAAGTAGTATGTTAATCCACTTAATTAACTAGACTTAAGCATGTTAACTTAACTAGAGTAGTAAATTAACTTAAGTAGGTTAATTAGACTTAAGCACGCTGATTAACTTAAGCATGATAATTAACTTGAGCATGTTAATTATTACAAAAGAAGCAATTAATTAGATTTGAGCATGCTAAGTAACCCAATTAACTAACTAGTCAATAAACAATTAATTCGAGCATGCAAACTAGTTGTTTAATTAATAACTAACTAACTAGCGAACATGTTAATTAACTAGTTGAGCATGTTTACTTAACTTGATGCATGTTAACTAAGTAGAACAATTAACTAACTAGAATAATTAACCAGACAAACATGTTAATTTACTTGACTTGAATACAACTAGTCAAGTATGTTTAATCAATTAGCTATGCTTGTTTAATCCTTTAAATTATTAAGAGTACGTTTAACTTACTAGCATGTTTAATCAACTAATTAGATTAACATGTTAGTCATTCCTTTATGAATAGTCTATATACCATTCTTTTGCCGCAATCTCCTTCAATGTAGTTATATTGCCTCTCACTGCCTTTTCCTTTACAATGCTTTACTTTAATTGGAAATATTAGAGATGCTTGACTTTATTAGAAGAGAATGGAAATGAGGAAGAAGAATGAACTAAGTAGGAATAGATTAAGAATTTCAGTGACTATATGAATCGATGTTTTTATATCTCCTTTGTTATTGTTTTATTGGTATTGTTTATAACTCTGCTTACATTTACTTGTTCATAGCATGTTATCGTCTACCAAACCCGAGTATGTTAATGAGCATAATTAATTAATTAGCGTTTTTAATTTACTAGCATGTCAAATCCTTGATGCATGTCAATTAATTAGACCAACTAGCTAAAGTAGAATGATTAACTAGACTCAAGCATGTCAATCTATCTAGAGTAATCAACTAGACCTGAACATGTAATTGACTACTAGACTCGAGCATGTAATTAGTATGTTTAATTTAATTAGCACGATAAATTAATTAGAAGCATGTTAATTAACCAAATTATATTAGCATGTTAATGTATCACGAACCTTTGAGCATGTAATTTAGTTAGGATATCTAACTATAATAATAATCGCAATTATCTTTGAGCATGTAAACTATCTAGGATAACTCATTAGAATGACGATGGTAATCTTCTCTGAGTATGCTAAGCAACTAGGATAACTAATCAGGATAATGAAGATAACCCTTCTGAAGTATGTAAATTGACTAGAAAATTAACTAAGGTAACTAACATGATTATTAGTAGCACGTCCCGATATCACTTTGTTATTGTTGGGTTCTATAAGTTCAAGCATACTATAATTCATTGTATATTGTTCAGAGACTTGATTCTTGTATTGTTTTCATGATTCGTTATTTACTTCCCTTAATATTCGTTGCTCTCAATTCTAGTTTATAATTGTTCTCTACTACGACAGTTGTTATGCACTTTCAATTACAGTTACCTTTATTTCTATGCGCACTTCAATTATTATGAATGTTATGTCATAACGCACCATACATCATAGTAGGTTGAGAATGTTCAGGATGGGCGGGATAAGTCAATTACTGGAATAAAGCCTGGAGGGCGGGATAAGCTTGAAGGGAAAAGAGTGTTCAGGATGGGCGGGATATGTCCATTACTGGAATAAAGCCTAGAGAGCGGGATACGCCTGAAGGGAAAGGAATGTTCAGGATGGGCGGGAAACGTCCATTACTAGAATAAAGCCTGGAGAGCAGGATACGCCTGAAGGGAAAAGAATGTTCAGGATGGGCGGGATACGTCCATTACTGGAATAAAGCCTGGAGGGCGGGATACGCCTGAAGGGAAAGGAATGTTCAGGATGGGAGGGATACGTCCATTACTGGAATAAAGCCTGGAGGGCGGGATATGCCTGAAGGGAAAAGAATGTTCAGGATGGGCGGGATACGTCCATTACTAGAATAAAGCCTAGAGGGCAGGATACGCCTGAGGGGAAAAGAATGTTCGGGATGGGCGGGATACGCACTGAGAAAAAGCCTAGAGGGCAGGATACGCCTGAAGGGAAAAGAAGAAAAAGGACTAAAGAGAGATATATCATAGTATATTAAACCATTTTTCCTCACTAAGCCTTTAAGCTTACAATTACTTGTGGTGTAAGTACAAATGACAAACAGATAATAATAGATTCATATACGAGAACGACGAACAAATAATAAAGCGGAGATGAAGGATTTGCACGAACGAGATTCAAAGCTGACCAAGCTAATAAGTAAAATAAGGAACGATTGTAAATATGTTAAGTCTCATTAAATTGTAAACAATTGTTTAGTTTCTCCTTTAAATGATTTATGCTTCCGCCATGTTTTACAAAGGATTTATTTTACAACGCTTCTGCACTTTTTATCAATTGGTCTTTCATAATGAGTTTAAAGAGATAGTCAGTAGCGATTCGATTAGACACACTCTGATACATTTTTTTTTTAAAAGAAAAAAACTTCAAATTTTACGCATTTTAACGGATTTACAAAAAATCAGGTCGTTACAGACGTGCATACCTATTCCCCTCCGACTTTGTTGATCCTCATGTGGTTAACTTTCAATTTATTGTAGATGTCACGGGGCTTCTATTGGATTCTCAGCTCCCCATTCAAGATTAGTACACCGTTATGCTCAACAATCCTCTAAATGAGCCAATTAAATGGCAGACTCTTCGCCGAGTTGTTGAGGACGTCGTACATGTGACTCAAAATCACATACTTGATGTTTACTCTCTTTTAGTTGAATACCTTCTCTGGCATATACAGATCCATGTAGCTAACATGGTATTGATGCCCATGTAACGGCCCGGTTTTATTTACTTTAAAAATCGTGTAAATTTAAAACTTTTCTTTTTTTAAAAATATCAGAGTATTTTCCTTTTATAAAACCCGGTCATTAAAACTCTTTTACTTAAAACATTTATCAATTTCAACTTAAGTAATAAAATCATCTTTATGAAAACGCAGCGGAATTAAAATAAAACATTAAAGAATATTAAATAATTTACAAACTCTTTTACAAATAAATTCCTTTTAATTCTTTAGCCCAGCCAGCCACAAGATCCACTCGTGCAAATCCTTCATCGACTGCCTCTTAGTTTATTCACCTGTGCGTATACCTACATTGCAAGACTTAACTAATGAGCCTAATGCTCAGTAAGTGATATAAAATAAAATGTATGATGCACATGTCATGCAACTTTTAAATCTCTTTTCATTTTCTGTTTCTGTTTCTCTTCTTTCTTTCTTTTCTTTTCTTTTACCGTTTTCTTGATTTTAACTTTCTTTATCTTAACTTTATTTTATTGTTCATTTCTTTACTTGATTGTTACTTTACTTGATTGTTACTTTACTTTATCTTAAAAGGCGTTGGAGATGTCTAAACTTGATGAGGCGAACCTCACATCCCCAGACGGCCCCGTTTATCTTTATCTTTATCTTTACTTTATCTTGAAAGGCGTTAGAGATGTCTAAACTTGACGAGGTGAACCTCACATCCCCAGACGACCCCGTTTATCTTTATCTTTATCTTTACTTTATCTTGAAAGGCATTGGAAATGTCTAAACTTGACGAGGAGGAGCAGCCAACTCAACCTCACATTTCCAAACGACCCCGTTGTAGTTGTCTTAATCTTGAAAGGCGTTGGAAATGTCTAAACTTGACGAGAAGAAGTAGTCAACTCAACCTCACATTTCCAGACAACCCCGTTTATGTTTTTTGTGTGTCTTAATCTTGAAAGGCATTGGAGATGTCTAAACTTGACGAGGAGGAGCAACTAACTCAACCTCACATCCCCAGACGACCCCGTTTATGTTTATCTTTATCTTGAAAGTGTTAGACATGTCTAAACTTGATGAGAAGGGGCGGCTAACCCAACATCACATCTCGTCACACCCATTTACCTTTATTTCTTTACGTTTCACAACCGTCTTGTTTCTTCTTTGTTTTCTTCTTGTCGTTTTGTAATCGTTTTGTTTCTTCTTTATTTCCTTTTCAAAAGTATGCATGAAAATCATTTTCGTATCTTTTAAAAACTATGATGCGTGATGCTCGTTCATGCATACATTCTTTACAAGAGGAATTGAATAGCGCAACCAACATACAATTCATAGAACATGCTTATAAAAATTGTAAACAATGAAACGTGCTATTTAAAACTGTAAACACCGAAACATGCTATTTAAAACTGTTAACACCAAAACATGCTATTTAAAACTGTAAATACCGAAACATGTATCTCCTATTCTTACGATGTAGGGCCCTAAGGACCAAACCACATGCGTATCACTTACCTGGCGTCCGTGGCGCGCTTGACACTCTATTCTTTTCCCGTTAATACCTTCAAAATAATTAATATATATTTACTCATTATAAACCTTAACTTTTATATCATTATTCTATAAGTTCATTTCACATTTTTCATCCAATTATTTTCATCGACTAATTAACTAATAATTATTAACCACCGAATTTTGATAAACCTTAACGCTTAATAATTCTCATTAGTCAACTTAGTTACTTAGCAACCTTGCAATAACCATTTAAGTAACTTAACATGTGCAACAAAAATAACAATAACCATTTATAGTTGTTCATTCCATCAATGTGACCTGATAATAAAGAGAATTTATTTCACAATACAATTCATTATCTTTTAATGAAAATTTATAGGAACTAACAAAGAATTTATTTAACTTTATTACCCAAAATCACTCCTAATATTAATATCCAATAGGACATTAAACATCAACATCCATCAACCAAACCAATTGCAACATATCAACGTTTTCCATTACTAAAAACATGGTCTTTTTCTTCATTCATTCACTTAGCGAAATTTACAGTCCAAACATTATCAAGGTCACATATCGAAATAATAGAGCAAAATCCAAACGGTGAACGTTATTCAACGCAGTAATTACGAAGTATAACTATTCACAGCCGTCCAAAAGACGATTAACTGAGCACATCTATTCATCCATGGTATCAAATTAGAAAGGCAGCAGATAGTAATTCCACTAATCTGAAATTAATCACAGCACTAAACATTCAACAACTAATCCAGAATATAAATCTAACATGTTTTTATGTCCAACAATCCATTTTCCAATATATAGTTGTCCAATGATAAACTGAATTTAAACCAACTAAATTCTATATATTTTACATGCACACCATCTATACAGTTTAACCATCCAGCCATTTACTCAACTTTCAAAACTTCTCCAACCTTTCATTCCGAATATTAAACTTAACATGCTTCAGACCAACAATAACGTAGAGACATTATCCAAACATGACCAGTAATTCATCCGGCGATACATAATAGCACAAATAGATTAACAACTCATTTCTTACAATGAAAACCAATCCCAACACATCAATACTTGAACAATAACAAAAGACTAACCCAAAGTTCGTAAGTGATGTTCATAACAATATCCAATTAGTAGAACAGATCTCCAAATTCAAACAAAGCACATTTTACAGAGAGCAGAACATAAAACCAAAGGCAGTAACCACACTTGACAGAACAAAGTTACCATAACTTCTGTCATTTAATAAACAAAATGGAGACAACATCCAATCCACTCGGCAAAGCACAAGACCATCAACAGAAAAAACAACAGAGTACATGCAGTAAATAAATTCCAGAATATCCAATAGTAGTAGCAAGGGAGAATCTCCATACCAAGAAAAACACCGAGGCAGCAGGAAGCACCCTGCAACCTTCCCACAGCCTCTACCTCTCAATCGTCAGAAGCAGACTCGGCCACCATCACCATTTCTCCCCTGACATTTTCAATTATCCAGAACACTCCCTTCGTTATCCAACCACTGCCATACCCATATGGGCAGGGATGACTTCACATGTTAATGGAAAATTACCCCATTCAAGGAAAGTGGTCCAATACGCGATGGCCATGTGGAAGCTCTTATCCTGCCAGCCAGACCAATTGACACAAACCGATTCAACAATGGACCACAGAACCGGACCTGAACCAATCCCAGCGACCCGATGCCCTGCCTCCACGTCAACCTCCAATTTGTCCCTGCCGTCGCCGATTCACCGCTGCCAACGCCCATAACCGGAAGTCAGGAAGGGGAACACAAAATGTAGAGCATCGACTTACCTCCACCGGCGAACCGCAGCTCCAAATCCGACATTGAAGGCCGAGGCATCCGAGCCCTAGCTCCGCGTTCGCCGTTCATCGCGTCGCCCGCAGCCCATCGCCGCCGCCATCCGCCGGACAACGCGCACCTGATCTCGCGGCGACGTCCTCTTCTCGCCGTCGTCCTTCCCGATCTCTCTTTCACCGTTTCTCCCTCTCATTTTCTCTCGGCCTCTCTCCCACACCTTCCCCCTTTCCCTTCTCATTTTCTTTAATTTCAATTTAAAATAAAACCATCAATTTTAAAATAAAACCACCACAATTTCTCCAGCCACTAAACCGGTTCACTAATCCCATTTTTCCCATTTTAAATTTTCTTTTATATCTTTAATTCTAATAAATCTCTTTCCTTTATTTTAATTTCTTATAATTCCATTTAATTAATTACTCATTTTACTCTCTTTTAAATAATTAAATTTTTCATTTAATTATTTTTATCCCAAATTCTAATTTTTTTTTCTCCGAATATTGCATGATGATAATTATCGATCCAATTAAAATTTTTTAATTCTGCTTCCAAAATGATTTATCCAATAATTGATATAATTATCTCCCAATAATTATTTTTCTAAATTTAGTTTCATGATAATATATTCCATAATAAAATTTCTTGTTAAATAAATCCTTGATTATTATCCAAATATTTCCCTTAATCAATTTTCTTATCAAATAAATATCTAATTACTCTTAATTAATTCTGTGACGAAAATCATGGTATTACAGCCCATCTCGATGCAAATAATGTGCGTCAAGATGGTGTGGATCGCTCGAGCTTTAGTGTTCAAGTCATTGGACTTTAGCTTCTTAAACGCTTCAATCTCAGGATCATGGTGCAACTGTCAAAACACTACAAGACCATCTTCTCGTCTGATGAAATCTGGCTCCCTAGATACGTGGTAATATTCCTTGCTTGGTTCCTCCATTGAACATCCAAGCGGCATATTAATATCGTTGGGAGTCAGCCTCAACTTTAGTCCAAATATATAAGTTTGGATCTCTAATGGTTGGCTTGATAATTCCAATTGGCATAAAATAGCTTGACAATATGCTAACAGTAACTTCCACCCAATCTGTACAACCCCGCTAATCCAACACTCTCAATCATTTCTTCAATTCTCAAATCAAATAATGAATCGAAGTGTACTCTTCTATATACAATAATCAAACGATGTTTAATATCAATTTTGTACCTATCGTTCACCATCGCAGTCCTGAAGAGCGATGATTGGAAACTATCTGTTATAGGTTCAAAACAGACCAATTGAGATCCAAGTTGTCATTGAGGTTGAGGTTGTGCTTCAACCTTGAGTTGTGCATTGTGCTGAAACTGAGTGCAAAAAAACTCACTTGCGATTCATCTTCGGTCATTGCCCGATTCTGTTTCTAGTTAAAGTTGAGGTTGAGGTTGAGATTGAGAGGGAGCACCTTTATGGTTGAGAGTCAATTTTTTTCGTCCTGGTAGAATCCATTAGAATGGATGAAACAATAAAAGAAATGCACATGCTAGGGTTCGGAGTTCACTGAGAAAATTGCTCTAAGAATAGTGTGATTTATTCAGAGCGCGGAATGTTAATTTATATACTAGGGCAACGGAAGGCAGAGACTTACTTTCCTCAGCAGAATAAATACTTTCTGTAGCAGAAAGTAGTCATTCCATCGAGAAAAGTATTACTTTCCTCGGTGGAATGTATGCATTTCATTGTGGAAAGTAGTCATTCCACAGTGGAACTACTGATTATGATCTCAATTTATTAGTACTTACGTTCAATGGAGGAAAATATTCATTCCTCAGCGAAACTCCTAATTAGAAGCTCCATTAATTAGTACTTAATTCTGTTACGAAAAGAAAATTTGTCTGTTGCGGAATGAAATTGAAATTTTAACAGAAAACATGATAACGATGGTTGCGTCGTTTATTTTCCATAGGTAAGTGGTTGTTAGGTTAATTTCGTTTATTTGTAAGTGCCATAAATGTTAATTATATTATTCTAATTTTAAAAGAAAGTTTTGAAAAGGGAAAATGACAAAACAACCATCATCCTTTACTATTGTTGACAAACCAACCATCATCCTTTTTTTGCTAACAAATTAACCACTGAACTATGAAAAAATGACACTACCAACATCGCTATCACCTTTGTCAGTAAATGCCATAATGTCGAGCCTCGAAGGTTCGTTTACAAACCGCCACGACTACGAAGTTTTAAAAAACCACAAGACATCTTGTTGCCCCGCAGTGGCTTCATAAGAAACTACTGTGGTGTGATGATAAACTGCTACGGTGTGATGATAAACCACTGCGATGTCACAATAAACCATAGAACGAGTCACAATAAATCGTTGCGGTGTCATATGAAGCTACAATGGTTTATCAACACACCGTTGCGGTGTCATATGACACCGAAGCGATTTTATTGTGTCTTGTTCTGCGTTCCAAGAACCCTAGTATATAAGAATCACATGTAAGGTTTGGTGAGTTGACCGCAAACCACGAAGTCATCGGAGAGGTGGAAATGGAAGCAATGTTGGAGTAGAGCTGAACGGCGATTGTTCTAAGGGTTACGGTTTTCGTCTTCAATGTTTTGGGAGGCTAGGTTTCGGCCATTATCAGTACAGTTACAGGACTCGGAGTGCTCTGAGCCGGTCACATACAATGGCTCGGCTCAGAGCACTTCGAGTCCTATAACTATACCGACAATGGCTGAAACCTAGCCTCCCAAAACATCGAAGACGAAAATCGTAACCCTCAGAACGCCGTTGAGCTCTACTCCAACATTGCTTCCACTTCCACCTCTCTAATGACTTTGTTGTTCGCGGTCAACTCGCCGAAACATCGGTTGAGGGATGCCTGCTAGGTGAAATGACGTTTTAAATAGCCACAACGACTTTCGCACTTGCTCGAGAAAGATTGAAAGTCGTCATGCCTGGTAGCAAGCGGAGCATCGGTTGAGGGATACTTGCTAGGTGAAATGACGTTTCAAATAAAGTGTCACAACGACGTTCACACTTGCTCGAGAAAGATGGAAAACCAAGCAGAGCATCGGTTTTGCATCACGACAAGTCCATCGAATATGGAATATCAGATATATGGATTGAGTGAGCAAACATGCAAAGATCATCTACAACAGTTTCTTGGAGCACACTGATTCTTAGAGCACATGCACATTATATGGTTGTAATAGAATTGGTTTGCAGTTGTAATGCACATGTACATGATACGTTTTATAATGAAATTGATAATTTGATTGTTGATGATGAAATGAAAATTGATTATTATGAAATTGTAAAATTAGCAATATTTTCCCGAGCCAACATTTCACTTTGCTTGAATTTGTGAAACCTGCACAAGTTAGAAATTTGTTGAACGAAGCACGTATTAAATCGCAGCAATGTGACTATAAACCGCGGTCTTATGATGCTGAAATGGTGTGACGATAAACCGCTGCGGCTTCATATGACACCACAGCGGTTTATCATCACACCGCAGTGGTTTATCATCATAACGCGGCTGTTTATCATCACACTGCGGCGATTTCTTATGAAGTCGCCTTAGGCCAACAAGATATCGTGTGGTTTATTAAAACTTTGGAGTCACAGCAGTTTATAGACTAACCATTGTGACTCGACATTATGGCGTTTAATGGCAAATATGACAGCGATGTTAGCAGTGTTATTTTCTCATAATTTAGTAGTTAATTTGTTAATAAAAAAGAATGATGATTGATTTGTCATCAATAGTAAAGGATCATGGAAGTTTTGTCATTTTCCCTCTTGAAAATTAACACTGCGTTTTTAGTTGAAAAAGGGTTCAAAATGGAGTCCCTTTTATCATTATACTAACTCACTTCTTCGTAGGAAGGATGGAGGATGCGTCGTCGTCCTCTTCTTCTTCTTCCTCAAGGAATTGGGGAGAGAGGATTTCTGATAAAGTTTTCTCTCTCTACTACTCTCTCTCTAAGAAAGGGAAGCCTCAGGGTGGTGAAGTCACTGTCTTATCTGCATTTCTCGTTTCCTCTCCTTCTCAAGGTGCGCTTCAAAACCCTGCGATTTTAGTGTGGCAGAGCTGAAGAAAACGTAGAACTGAGAGTTTGCTGATGACCATCCTTTTTTTTTTTTTTTAAATAATTTCATTTAGAATTGGAAGTTGTGGCGCTGGGAACGGGAACGAAATGTCTTGGGCGCTCGCTAATGAGTCCAAATGGCGATGTCGTGAACGACTCGCACGCTGAAATTATTGCACGAAGAGCTTTGCTGAGGTTTTCTTTTCAGCACTTGATTGTAATTGATTGCAGTGGCCAAACAATCATTGCTATTTATGTCTACTTGCTTCATTGATTTTCCTTTCATATACAGTCGAACGTTTGGTAGCTATCTACTTATCTCATATTGCTCAGTTAAAATTAGAAAATCTCCATACTTGGTTCTCAGTAGTAGGTTCCGGTGGCACATCATATAGCCACTTGGAAACCCTCCCTTTCAATCCAATTTTCATGGGTGTCTTCCGAATGTTTAACACCAGTGTGTTCGTTGCATGTTTTTGCCATTCATAGTGCATATTTTTATTTTAAAATATTCTGGTCTAAATAATGACCAGGGTCTTGCAAAGTCAATTTGATACTCAATTTTAAAATTGTTATCCATACGATATTCATAATTTCTTGATCTTTCGACTAATGGGGAAAATTTGTCAAGTTTATTGTTGAAAGTTTGCGATGTTTTTCTTCTATCTCTATACAATGTGTGGTATACTGTTCAGTACTTTGTAAGTGTTGCTCTGTCAATTCATGAATCTGGAGCAGGTAATAAACATATTTATATTTTATCATTTATTGTGTAGAATCTCGTGGTGTTGAGTGAATTTCTTCACTTTTCACCGTCTCACCCTCTTCATGTTGTCAGGTTCTTTTATTCACAGATTCAATGTCTTTCTATGACGAAAAGCAGTAGTAACTATGCTAATGAAAGCAAACAGATTGATGATGAAAATGCAAAAAACTTGCTGTTTCAGTTTAATGGTGAAGGAAAATATACAATGAAATTGGGCTGGAACTTACATTTGTACATAACACAGCTTCCATGTAATGCTTACTAATTTAACTTTTGAATTTTATACGTTCTTTTTCTTAATTTTTATTAAAAATTAGATGCATTTGAAATGTGGCTTATACCTTTTTTTGTTGTTTCTACAGGTGGGTGTGCCTCTCTCAGTTCAAATTATTTTCCTTCAGAAAGTATTCAAGAAAGGGAAAATCATGGAAAATTTTATTTTGATAAAGGTGTGGATGAAGTGTTCAAATTTTTACTGAGAATGAGATTATGAATGACCGTGGAATTGATGTTATCCATTTTGCTACTGGAGTATTATGCTCATGAAAATTGCATTGAGTGCTAACTATTCTTTCAGGTTTTATTTTTCATTTTTTCATAAAACAAGTTTGTATAATCACTCAGCCATGCTTTGGACATTTAACCTTCTGTTCTTATGCATGTCATGATGAGATAATGCATATATACTAAAATGAATTATGTTACAACTTAATTATACCTCAATTTAACAAATATTGAATGATAAATGAATGGGAATTTTATTGGTACTCTATTCATTTATAATGTGATGGGTATTAATTGGGTTTAAATTTCAGGTGATGATCCACAAGTCATTGGCTTGGTTCAAAGAAAGCCAGGTCGTGGTGATGCAACATTTTCCGTTAGCTGCTCTGACAAGATAGCTCGTTGGAATGTTGTTGGTATCCAAGGTATGGTGTATTTATGTAACTGAACCAAGAAATTACATGCTTTAGGTAAGATTAATTCTTCTCAAAGATTCAAAGTTTAAGGGAAATTTAATCTTATTATAGTTTAACTGGTTCTTTAAGATCCAAGGTATCAATAGAGATGCCCGTAAGTTTGCCTTAACACTCTAGGTTATCAAAACAAAAACAAAGTTGTTACAGAGTATTATAGTTCATAAAAAAAGATTCTTGACTTTTGAAGTTATTTATAAACGGCCTACGCTAATGTGAACCAGTTCATTGACGCTGTCACCTGTTACTTAATTCAGGAGCTCTGCTGTCTTACTGTCTTCAGCCTGTTTATCTTTCTTCTATAACTGTTGCACGATCAAATAGTGTTCTTGAAACCTTTCGACAAGAGGAACATCTAGAAAGAGCTTTATTTGATCGGATACTACCATTGTCAAATGGGCTCATTGCTCCCTTTCAGATTAACCTGGTCAGTAACATAAGCTGTTTCCAACTTTTGAATCTTTAAGAATAATTGAAGCTGAGCTTGATTATGACTTGTTTTTTATTAATGCCTTTAATAGCCATTGTTTTGGGAAGCTCCTACACCACCAAAGGAATTTCAACATTCTGAGACTGCCCTCGCTACCTTAACATGCGGGTGCCAATAAAGTTTATGAGTTGTAAGGTTCAATACTAGGAAGCATGGACACCATTTGTGTAGAGAATCTGTATCCAGTACATATCAGATACAGATACTCCAAGGATATGTATTTGACATGGGAGGGATATAGATAGATACAACACTTATTTTGTATACTTTACAAAAAAATTTAAAATAAAAATGAACGAATGATATTGCATTTAATATTTTTTATTTTATTTACTTTTTGTCTTTTGGTTGCTAGAGCATATGGGGATCTGAAGTGTTCGATTGTGTTGTTGAGCCATTAATTTTTTTCTTGAATTTGAATGACACAATATTTTTATAATGTTAACTAAATATATGATCAAAGAAATCAGTTAACTAAATAAATTTACGGAAATTTATTTATTGTCTTGTTTTTCTGCACAAATGTCTTAGTGGCATATCCGTATCTGTATGTGTCCATGCTTCATAGGCGTAGAGAATGAATCTTCTTGTTATAAGTTCTTGTATGCTTTAACTTGCAGATATTCAATTTGTTGGAATAAATGTGGTATGCATGAAGTAATTCTCGGAACTACAGGACGAAAGCAAGGTACCTCTGCCAAAGGGGCGCTTTATCCATCTACTGAGTCGTCACTGTGCAAGTAAGCTTTTAAGCCTCATTCAAAAGACATTATGTAGAAGGCCTGATTCATTATCGTCATAATTACTTGACAGGAAACGTCTTGTACAAATTTTCTGGTCACTAAAAAATGAATGGGCATCCGATTTGCTCAGCGATCATATTTCATATCGAGAACTCAAGGTATTACCTTGTTACGTCTTAAAAACTTTTTTTTTGAAAGCCTTTTAAAAGAAGATCACATACTTTATTCTTCTAAAAATGAATGAAATCTCTTTCTTGAAAAACACATTCATGGCGGAAGACTTTTCATATTGAACATGAATAAAACTCGTCTTTTCATAAAATTATCCTCTTACAAAATACATAGAAATTCTTTCATTGTAACAACGCCAAGTCATCTTCATCATCATGGAGAATAGTTCTTTAACTGGTTCCTTCTTCTTAGCCTTTGATCTAAAGCCCTCACCTTTCATGTTACCTATACCATAGAATTCATCTATAAGCCTAATGCTTAACAAAAAATGTAAATGTACGTGAATGATAAAATCATCATTTATAAAATCATCATAAAAACTTTTTCTTTCTTTTCATTCTTGTTCTGTTCTGACATTGGGAAACGATGTCAAAGCTAATTGTTCTTCATTGGAAGACATCAACCAACCAAAGTTCCATTGGTATACTATCACCAAAACTGTTACGTATTTTCTTTCTGAAAACTTATGCATGAGAAAACACATTCGTTCATTTTCCTAAAAACATGATGCAAGGACATACAACTTCAAGCATTCTTATCTAATACATCATAAAATCCTCAGAGTCTATAGCATAAGAAATAGGTCATCAAATCCTCAAGAAAACATCACATCGGCTAATAGAAATTGTAATAACATCCATCATCATCAAGACATGAATTTTATTATATAATAGAAATTGTAAAACATCACTATCTTAATCTTAATATCCTGTGGTGCAGCCCCAAAGGGCAAAACACAAACAACATTCTTTACCTGACTTCTTTACCCGTGGTTTGATTCTCTATATTTCTCGTACACTGAACTCTCTTCTAAAACAAAGAGCAAGTTATTAAAAGAAGATAACTTTAACCTCACATATTGCCAATATAAACTTAAAATAACAAAGAACCTACCTCACCAAATCTTGAAAAAGTATCTACCCGAGGGTTTGAGAGACAACTCACCTCACCCTGCGGCTTCTAGGTTTTCAATACAAGACTCCTCTATATAATTTGTTAGAAACATCCTAAAGTATTTTCCTTAGATATGTTGTCACCATTTAAATCTAAGAATTATGTTTCTCTTCATCATTAACGTCCAGATTCATCCTTAACTAACCTGTAAATCTTATCTCATCATATTCACTACTTTTGATCCACAATTGGTCGAATAAATATTATTTGGTAGCATATTCTTTAACGCTACATTATTTTCGTAATTAAAATGTGGCCTAACGTCCTTTGAAATCACTAGAACGATGTCACATTATTGGAATACGCATTTCTATATTGTCCAGAAGTTGTTAAAAAAACGATAATCTACAGTTGCAAAAGCCTACGCTTCCGTAGCGGCTACGTACACTCCCGCTAGGAATATTCTCAGTGATATTCCATCATTGCAGTGCCAATTGACCAATCGAAAGCCTCCGCGTAGTAATCCGGAAGCATTGACATCCGCGGCATTCCAGTCCGCAGACATCAATGCTTCTGTAGCGCCATACAATTAAACTGTTTTGCCAAAGCTAAAACGACGACGTCTAACTTAAATTGCGGACGCGTAGCAATTAGTGGACGCGTTTCCAATCCGCGTCATCTGCATCCGACGGCTATCAACACTCCCGATCACTCAATCCAACGGCTCAACACTCTTCCACATGAAATCTTTCATTCCACCGCGGAAGCCTCCTATCAAGCGATCTGAAGACCCATGCTCTATTTCTCCACTTAATTTAATGCTTAAACATACTCTCGCTACCATCCTAATCGATCTCAGCCATTCCCAAAACTCATCCCACGGCTCCAAACGCATCCGATCCTTCTAACACTTAATTTTCTTTAATTCATCACTGCACTTCACACCAAAACGACAGTGTCTATCCTACTATTTGCGGTAGCAAAACCTTCTGCAGACGCCTAAGCTCCTGTGATCAGCACTATTCACCCAATTCTTCATCAAACGACGGTATTTCCTTCCTTAAATCAAATTATTGCGGATGCCAACACCCCCGCGGACACAATTCCATCCACAAATTCATTGTTCACATCGTCTCGTTTCTCCAGACATTCCAGACATCAATCCGGAAGCATTGACATCCGCGGCATTCCAGTCCGCAGACATCAATGCTTCTGTAGCGCCATACAATTAAACTGTTTTGCCAAAGCTAAAACGACGACGTCTAACTTAAATTGCGGACGCGTAGCAATTAGTGGACGCGTTTCCAATCCACGTCATCTGCATCCGACGGCTATCAACACTCCCGATCACTCAATCCAACGGCTCAACACTCTTCCACATGAAATCTTTCATTCCACCGCGGAAGCCTCCTATCAGGCGATCTGAAGACCCATGCTCTATTTCTCCACTTAATTTAATGCTTAAACATACTCTCGCTACCATCCTAATCGATCTCAGCCATTCCCAAAACTCATCCCACCGCTCCAAACGCATCCGATCCTTCTAACACTTAATTTTCTTTAATTCATCACTGCACTTCACACCAAAACGACAGTGTCTATCCTACTATTTGCGGTAGCAAAACCTTCTGCGGACGCCTAAGCTCCTGTGATCAGCACTATTCACCCAATTCTTCATCAAACGACGGTATTTCCTTCCTTAAATCAAATTATTGCGGATGCCAACACCCCCGCGGACACAATTCCATCCACAAATTCATTGTTCACATCGTCTCGTTTCTCCAATTAACGTTGTTTAAACCAATCCAAAGTGCAATTATCCCATTATTTATCTCACGACCCTAAAATGGAAATCCTGGGTATTACAATCTTCTCTCCTTTAAAGAATTTTGTTCTCGAAATTCGCTGCACTCTTAGTAACATATATAATATTCAAGAGACCATTCGTCCATATCCTTTTTCTTAAGTCCAAAACTACAAACTCTAAGTAAATTAAAACTCCTTATTGTAAAATCTTAGATATTTTATTACAAAAACTGAAAGATACCACAATGTTAACTACTAAAATTTAAAACATCAAGTCTTTCCTCAAATCATAGCCCGTTGATCCTCATCCTCATTTCCTATAAGAGATTAAACCCTAGGTCTAACATTCCTCACTTCCTTTGATGATCCCACTTCCTTTGATGATGACTGACAATCTTTGGCATGATGACCAATCTCATTATAAATGAAACATCTTCCAGACCCAACCTTGCATTCACCAGAATGGTTCTTCTTGCACCTATGACATGTACTGGCTTTAAACTCTCCTTGAACTATTTTCTCTCATCCTTGTTGTCCCCTCATCAAAAGGTCGTTTAAAATTTCTTGAGTTGTCTCCCTCATCTCTAGTTTGTATTTGGACCTTCTTAACAAACTCTCTATGTCTTGTGAATTTACTTTCCGCCTCCTCAATTTCAAGAGCCTTAGAAACTACAACCGAGTATGGCATTCCTCGATTACCGAATATCTTAACACCTCTATAAATTTCTACCTTAAGTCTTTATACGAACTGGTAAACCTTGTGCTCATTCGTACTAACAAGATGTTGGGAAAACGTGACAGTGACTCAAATTTATAATCCACCACAGAACTAGCTTGACGTAACTGAACAAATTCCACAAGTTTGCTTGTCCGAGTGGTACGTCTAAAATACTTATCATAGAATATTTCTTAAACCCTTCCCAAGACATCTCACCAAACATTGTGCGTTGACTTTATGATATCTCACAAGTATCGTGCTTCCAAAGTCAACATAAAAACCGCATAACAAACCTTTTTCTTATCCTTTCTCTTAGCGAAATCGAATGTCCTCCAAGGTTTGAATCCACTCTTCAGCACAAATAAGATCCGTTGCTTGTCCATCAAAGGTATGAGGTCTCAACCGCCGAAATTGCTCACCACTAGTATCCCTCAGAACAATCTGTCGAAAATTTCTTTGCTCCTCTTTGGTCATAAACCGTTCCAATTGCTGAGATTGACGTTCAACCAATTCTGTCAGCCGGATAACAACATCATCTCTATCTTCATTTCCTCTCCCCTGACTTCTCACCAATTTCTATTCTAACATAAGAAAATTCACAAATTAGAAAATAACGAAATTCTATAAATAAATGTGGAACGTACTTACAGTTGACAAAACATTTTCATGTTGATGACTTAAGTTGTACATAGTATACAGAATCGATTTTAGAACCTGGTTTTGCTTTGATACCATTTTGTGATGTCCCAAAAACTTTTTTTTTTTTGAAAAGCCTTTTAAAGTAAGATCACATACTTTATGAATAAAATCTCTTTCTTGAAAAACACAGGTATAGCGGAAGACTTTTCATATTAAACATAAATAAAACTCCTCTTTTTCATAAAATTATTCTCTTACAAAATACATAGAAATTCTTTCATTGTAACAATGCCAAGTCATCTTCATCACCATGGAGAATAGTTCTTCAACTAGTTCCTTCTTCTTATCCTTTGATCTAAAGCCCTCACCTTTCATGTTACCTATACCATAGAATTCATTTATAAGTCAAATGTTTAGCAAGAAATGTAAATTTATGTGAATGATAAAATCATCATTTATAAAATCATCATTTATAAAATCATCATAAAAACTTTTTCTTTCTTTTCATTCTTGTTCTGTTCTGACATTGAGAAACGATGTCAAAGCTAATTGTTCTTCATTGGAAGACATCAACCAACCAAAGTTTCATTGGTATACTATCACCAAAACTGTTACGCATTTTCTTTCTGAAAACTTATGTATGAGAAAACACATTCGTTCATTTTCCTAAAAACATGATGCAAGGACATACAACTTCAAGCATTGTTATCTAATACATCATAAAATCCTCAAAGTTTATAGCATAAGAAATAGGTCATCAAATCCTCAAGAAAACATCACATCGGGTAATAGAAATTGTAATAACTTCCATCATTATCAAGACATGAATTTTATCATATAATAGAAATTGTAAAACATCACTATCTTAATCTTAATATCCTGTGGTGCAGCCCCAAAGGGCAAAACACAAACATCATTCCTTACTTGACTTCTTTACCCGTGGTTTGATTCTCTATATTTCTCGTACACTGAACTCTCTTCTAAAACAAAGAGCAAGTTATTAAAAAAGGATAACTTTAACCTCACATACTGCCAATATAAACTCAAAATAACAGAGAACCTACCTTGCCAAATTCTAGAGAAGGATCTACTCTTGGGTTTGAGAGACAGCCCACCTCAACCCATGACTTCTAGGTTTTCAACACAAGACTCATCTATATAATTTTCTAGAAACTTCTTAAAGTATTTTCCTTAGATATGTAGTTACCATTTAAATCTAAAACTATGTTTCTCTTCATTATTCACGTCCAGATTCATTCTTAACTAACCCATCAATCTTGCCTCATAATCACTAATTTTGATTTACAATCGGCCGAATAAATATTATTTGGTAACCTATTCCTTCACGTTACATTGTTTTCGTAATTAAAATGTGGCCTAACGTCCTTTGAAATCACTAGAACGACGTAACATTATCGGAATATGCATTTCTAAATCGTCCAGAAGCTGGTGAAAAAAATGATAATCTACAGTTGCAAAAGCCTACACTTCCGTAGCGACTACATACACTCCTCCCAGAAAATATTCCCAGAAAATATTCCATCATTGCAGTGCCAATTGACCGATCGAAAGCCGCCACGTAGTAATCTGAAACCATTCCCGGCCGTGGACGTCAACACTTCCGAAATTGTCTTGCCAAAGCTAAAACGACGACATCTAACTTAAATTGCGGACATGTACCAATCAATGGACACGTTTCCAATCCGCATCATCTATATTCGACGGCTATCAACACTCCCGATCACTCAATCCAACGGCTCAACACTCTTCCACAAGGAATCTTTCATTCTGCCGCGGTAGCCTCCTGTCTAGTAATCTGACAGCCCACGCTCTATTTCTCCACTTAATCTAACGGTCAAACATACTCCCACTAAGGAATCTTCCACCATTCTAAACGATCTCAGTGGTTCCCAAAACTCATTCCATGACAATGTCCATCCTAATCTTTGCGGTAGCAAAACCTTCCACGGACGCTTAAGCACCTGTGATCAGCACTGTTCACCCAATTATTCGTCAAACGACGGCGTGTCCTTCCTTAAAGCAAATTATTGTAGATGCTAACACACCCGCAGACGCAATCCCATCTGCAAATTCACAGTTCGCGGCGTTTCTTTTCTCCAATTAACATCGTTTAAACTAATTCAAAGTGCAATTATCCCATAATTTATTTCACTTAACCCTAAAATGGAAATCCTGGGTATTACATACCTACTTCTGACCATAGACATTTCTGAAATTTAGACAAGTTTATCTTGATTTTATCTGATTGCATTTCCCTATCCATCTTCTGTTTAACACTTTTTAAATGCTCAAATTTAGTTAGATACCTCTATTTTCTTTTTCTGCTTATCTTTCAGGAAATGGCTAATGAATACACCCTAACTTCAAAAGTTTTCAAAGGAAGACCTCCTTTTCATACGTGGCCGTCGAAATCTCGCGATTACGAGGCCTTTTCTATCACATGATTGTAAGGCAATACGGCTATGATGTGGGATTGTCCATTATTTTTGTCAAATGTTTTTGCTGCAGTTGAAGTACTTTTAGTGGAACTTATCGTTTATGCTCTAACTTGGAGGAACCAAATGCTTATTTAGACCAGTAAGTAGGCATTTTTTGTCCTTTATTTTAATCTGCTACTGTAGAAAATCTTTTATCACTCTTTGGTTTCAGAGTTTTGATATTTTTTCAGACTATGAGAAGTAGCCAATATTTGTTTAAAGTTATTCGATCTTCTTATAGAATTCTGCACAATTGTTGTGCAACAGTTGTAGATAATTGTGGTTACATCCTGAATTCATTGAATGATTAAATTAAGCATTAAATAATTATAGTTTCTCATTCTTTGAAATACACTTACTTCTACTTCACAATTCACATTATCAACTTATATATACACAGAAAACATAAAGCAAAGCATTTCAAGAACTGTGGAGAGAAAGAGTAATGATAGAATCTGCTTTATTGCTCTGTTTGTTTGAACATTTTCTTGGCTTTTAGAAGAAGCAAACATTGTTTGCTATGCCAAAAACTATATGATAAACTGTGAGAATGAGTACAATTATCCGTAATCCAGGTGCGGAGAAGCAGTGGTGTTGCCCGGCTTGTTTGAATATTTATTGGCAAGTATTTGTGCGGCTGGGAAGTATCACAAGCTGTGAGATGGTTGGTAAAGTACTCCATCGAATTCATCATTTCGGTTCGGTTCTCGGTTCTCGATTGTAAGTGAGAAAAATTGAGAAAAACCAAACTTAACCAAAAATAAAACTAAACTTGAAAACTTATTTGAATCATTAATTTAATTTTAATTTTTTCTCTATAAACTTACCTCCTATAAAAGTAAACTCGACAACTCTTTGTTCATTCGACTTCGGATGCCTCTTGTATATGTCATTTGAAGAGACAAAATGTTGTGTATTTCAACTTTTGACCATCGTTCTGTTTTTCAATCGAGTGTCAACTACCAAGTGGCGTCGTCGTCGTCGTTGTCATTGTTGCCTTTTCAGCATAGCCTTAACTCACAGTCAAAGTCATCACTTTGGATAGTTGTAGTTTGTTGTGCGAACTTCACACAAGTTTGTATAATATATATTTAACGTTTTGTTGTTTTGATTTTCATTCTCATGTTAAGCTTTATAGTTCGCACAGATTAGTTGCACATGAAATTTGTGATATCTGTTTTTTGGTGTAAAATGTGTGAAATCTTGAAGTGAAATTTGGTTTGTTTTTAAACAAATGCGATAGGATATTGATCTGTGTTTGAACAGACCAATCTTGTTGTGAAATTTGTAAAATCTGACTATGAAACTTTGCTGTAAAATCGGTTTTTGTTTGATTTGGTTTTGTAATTCCTATGAAAATTAATCTTCATTTTTCGCTTTATTTATGCTTTGCACACACTATTTTTTCTCCTCACTTTTATTAGAAAATCAAAAGTATTTTTCCTATATGTGATTAGAAGTGAAAAACTGAAACCGAACTGAGGAAGACAGAAAACTGAGATTTGATTTTTGTTCGATTTTTAGGTTGATTCAATTCGATTTTGGTTTTTTTTATTTAAAATCCAACCGACTTGGTTTAGTTTCAATTTGGTCTAAAATCGAACCGAATCGAACTAATTCCACCCTTAGGTGGGAGAGAAGAGAAATGTAGCCGAATTGTATATATATTTTTTTTGTCTCTGGATGACGAGGCATTTGTGTTCTTGCCCAAGGAGGGTTGCCTTCTGCTTGTTTTGGAGTTGGGATGCTTGATCCTTTTGTGGCCTTTCTCCATTGCGCTGATCCGCTTTTACGTTGATATGGTTCGTGTTTTAAACATGACGAGACTCTCTCCCTCTCTCTCTCAAAAACCATACCAAGTGATATCAAGAAGAATTATTTTACAGAAAAAAAAAACAAAATAATTAAGAAGTTATGAAGATGAATAATATATTTTATTTTTATTTATCATAAAAGAAAAACTAAGGAAGGAATCATTGTTAGGGATCAACTTGGCAATGAAGCCATGATATTATTTGTATTCGAATTTTTAGTTGTGATATAATTTGAATTGCACGAGTTTTAAATGGTAGAAACGAAGCCAAGATTTGATAAAGAAATGCAAACGGCTTTATAGTTTTGGTCGTCGTTTTCTATAATATATGAGAATGTATTGTCTAGGAATTGGAACCGAATCAACTCGGTTTTGCAAACGGTTTTATAGTGAATTGGAACTGAACCAACTCGGTTCAGTTTTGAAAATAAAAAACTGAAACCAAACCAAATTCATTGAAAAATCGATAAAAAACCAAACCTCAGTTTTTTGTTTTTCTTGGTTCGATTTTTGGTTTTTTCGGTTTGATTTTTAAAAAACAAAAAAAATTAGATTTCCTTAGTATTTGGCTAAACAAATTTTAATTCAGAAAAATTCAACTAAAATTTCAACATAAAACGACTCAATGAATCTCATAGAAATTTTAGTTTTTTGAGAAATTCTTTTTTCATTTGATTCACTTTTCCATTAAACTACAAAAAATTTATGAGAAAATTTTAGAAATGCGAAGGAAAAAATATTTAGCTAAGTTAGAGCAACATCAAACACTCATCTCCACATTTGATTTCTAAAAAAAAATTGCATTTTCTAACAAACCAAACAAAACCGAAAAACTAAACTTCAAGAAATACAAAACAAAATATAAATGAGTTGGTTTAGATTTATTTTGATTCGGTTCGGTTTTACTCTGTTTTTCTTCATTAAAATCGAGAACCGAACCGAATATTTCAGTTATATTCGGTTCACTTTTAAATTCATTTTTTTCTTTTTAAAACTGAACCGAACAAAGTAAAATTATTCAGTTAGTTACCCAATTCAAACCGAACCGATTTTCACCCATAATATTGTCACGTTTTATGAAATATTAGAGCAAGAATAGAAGGATACTCTGAAACTTTAAAACGTTATATACTCTTAGTATTTGTCGGTCAAAGTCTCCATGGACTTACTGTTTGAAATCAAGATTTTACAAGTGGGAAAATGAGAAATCAACCATTGTACTTTGTAATCAATGACAAGTTAACCACTAAATTTTTTTTTTAACAAATTAACTACTAAACTATGGAAAAATATCATCGAAAACATTGTTATCACGTTTGCCGTCAAAATCCGTCAACAATAATGCCGCAGTCACGTTAATGCCAAGAACCGTCGAATAGAGACATCCAAGGCAGCAACAATAGAGGACGTCCATCAAAATCCAACGACTGTAACATCGCAGTCACGTTATGCCAAGGTCCGTCGAACGGAGACGTCCAAGGCAACAACAACGGGCGTCTCGCAACAACGAGGGACGTCTAACGCTAATCAAACAAACTGAGGAAGGATATCAATTATCGGGGGACGTCTATCCTCCCCGTTGGAACGAGGGACGGACATCCCTTGATCGAAATGAACGGAAAGGATGGAGTCGGTCATTTTTTGAAGGCGATGGCGGACGATGGTTTATAGCCGTTGGATTGAGGACAAACATTCCTCGATCAGAATGGACGGTTGAGATGGAGGTTGTCATTTTCCAAAGGCGATGGTGGATGATGATTTTTGGCCATTGAATCGAGGAAGGACGTCTCTCGATTGGAATTAACGGCTAGGATGGATTTAGGCCATCGCCTAAAGAAGGGACATGTGCAAGTCGCCCGCTTTTTTAAAAGGTAGACTATCTCAATTAAGACGAACGTCTCTTGGTCCACAACGGACGTCCCGCTTTCCATATCAGACGTCTCTCGATCTAACACGGACGCCCCTTTCCCCATATCGGACGTTCCTCGTCCAGAAACGGGCATCCCTCAACTTGAGATTACATCGTTCTGCCCATAACGGACGTCCCTAGTCTCACAATGGACATCCCTTGACTTAAGACTATGTCGTTTACGCTAAAACAGATGTCTGTTTTTAGCCAAGGGACGTACGTTTTATGTTTGAGAGACTTCTTTGAACGTTATATCTGCCTATATAATCATGAAGGACGTTCCTCGAACATAAAACGAATGTCGCTATAATTTATTGAACTTAGTTTACCAAGGATTTCGTATTTTGCAGTACTCGTCGGAGCGCATATTTGTGAAGGATCGCGTTTCTAATAATTTTGTGCGATATTTAAATTCTCTAAATCCCTAAGTGATTTATCAAATACGATTAAATATGCAATCACATTAAATGCGTAAATTAAAGAGTAAGGGTTAGAGAAATGCACACAATATTTGTTTACGCGGTTCGGCAAACTCGCCCACGTCCGCGCTCCAAGTTTCACTTGGAGATATACTAAATAATTGGCTTACGGGTGCCAATAAAACCATTTACAAATTGACTATTAAACGGGGGGTCACCCTTGACTAATTCTTAGGTCGTCAAGCTTTGACTCTTACGAGTCGTCACTCTTAATTTGACTATTGCGGTGCGTCACCCAATGATTGAACTTACGGGCGTTCAATCTAGCTTATGAGTATTTTGGGTTATCACCCTCGTGTGATGAATTCTTAGGAAATCACCCTTTACAATCAAGCACAATAGAATAAAATTGGAAATTAAAGCTCAAATCTAGCTAATCCGAATTCTCCTAAATATAACTCGCAAGTTTATGGGTTGGGGAGAATTGGATGTACAACAATATTGAAAGCTCACAGTGATTGAATCCTGTATAAAATTCGGCAGGGCTTCGCCACGATTCCCGGTTCGTTGTGGAGAGCTTGGAGTGAAGTTGTATTTATAGACATTCCACTTTCGGACGTCCTCAGCTCGTCCGCATCGTCCGCATGTGACCGTTGGAAAAATGCCCGTTGAAAATATAGCCGTTGTGCAGAAATTTGGAGTTTAGGACGCAGAATTTCGCGTCCGCTGCATCTGCAAGTCACAGTTTTTGCATCTGCACGTCACTGTTTACCCAATTTAGGACGCAGCTTTGCATCCGCATTTGTCATCCGCTGCATCTGCAAGTCACTGTTCACTAGTTTAGGACGCATTCGCTGCATCCGCAAAACACCCAGAAAATGACAGATTCAAATCGGACGCCAATATTTGCGTTCGCTGCATCTGCATCTACACAGTTTAATTTGGGGACGCAAAATGGCTTCCGCAGACTCATCTCCACTTTACTTCAAATCTGCCCTTGAACTCTATTAAGTCCCTAAAAGATATCCAACACTATATGGACTCAAATAAATATGTTAGAACATTAAAAATACCCATTTTGAAGGTATTTTCAATATACACGGATATAAATATTATGATAAAAATGATAAGAATAATATCTGGAACATATAAAATATAACACAAAATACAACTTATTGATTTGTTAAATTAATCAATATTTTAGTCATCATTAAAATATAACTTAGCCTAACAATTTGATTTTTATATAGACAGAACGATGCACGGTGATATGCGGCGGATCATCCTCATTTCACTGCGGAACATAGTTGACAGTAAACATAACAACGATGTTTGTGACAATATTTTTTTATAATTTAGTAGTTAATTTATTAATAAAAAAAATACAATAATTAATTTATTATTGATAATAAAATATGATAGTTGATCTGTAATTTTTCATTTAGAAGTATTTGAATAAGTTCGCTAGATTAGGGAAAAAATTACGGGCAAAGAGAAAGTGAATTATCCCTTAACCGGTCCTCACATCCACGAGAAACTCCATCTGTCTCTCTCTCTCTTCCTTCCCAGATCTCTCTCTCTCTCTCTCTCAGCAAGAGAAAGAGACTGGTTAATAATATAAGTAGAGACGCATAAGAGGAAGAAGATGGTGGGGAGAGGTCAGTTTTGATAGAGAGAGAGAGGAAAGAATATGAAAGAATTGGTGTGGGGAGAGCTCGGTCGAGAGCCATGGAGGTACGTGAAGAAGAAACCCATTTCAGCTGCAACTTCACTTCTCTTTGCTGTCCTCTTCTTCTTCGTCCTCTATGTTGGCGGCCTCACCCTTGTATGTCTGTGTCACCTCCATCCCAACCTTCTTTTATTTAACTTTTGATATTTAGTCTGGGTTTCAATTATTCTTTTCAAATTATTTTGAATTTTTCTGTTGAACAAACTTTTGATTCAAAATTTGGAACAAGTTTTCTGATCCCTGCTTTTATGAGATCAAAGATATTGGCCTGTTTTTTTCTTCGTTAGGTACTGACCTTTGAAATTTCTAGACGGCAACGTGTCAAGATGGTTGTTGCATTTAAGCCATACACGTATTTTAAAATTTATGTTATTTTGTTGTTTTAAGTCAATATTTTCAGGAATATCTGGGGTGAAAGTAATTCAAGCAAATACAACGCCAGCTAAAAACCAAAAATATCCACTGCAATGCACCCTAGGCAACCTTACTCAAACATGTCCCCCAGATTACCCCACCACACACAGCCCAACGAATCCCGACCGTTCATCGTGCCCATCCTACTTCCGTTGGATCCACGAAGATCTACGACCCTGGAAGGAGACGGGGATCACCAGAGACATGATTGAGCGGGCCCACAGGACGGCACATTTCCGGCTTGTCGTCATCGACGGGAAGGCGTACGTCGAGAAATATCGACAGTCGATACAGAGTAGAGATATGTTCACATTGTGGGGTATTTCGCAACTTCTAAGATGGTACCCCGGGAAATTGCCTGACTTGGAGCTCATGTTTGATTGTGATGATCGTCCCGTCGTGCGATCGAGGGACTTTAGATCACATGATGTAGGCCCTCCTCCCCCACTGTTCCGCTATTGCTCTGATGAATCCAGCTTGGATGTCGTCTTCCCCGATTGGTCATTCTGGGGCTGGTAGGCGCTGAATTTCTACTTCTATTTCTCGTCTACAAGGGTACAAGTAATTACTGTTGATTTTTGGTTAAACTATAAGTAGGGCAGAGACCAATATAAGGCCTTGGAGAAAGGCGTTGGAGGACATTAAGGAAGGAAATAAGAGAAGCAAATGGCGGGACAGGGTGCCCTACGCTTATTGGAGGGGCAACCCATACGTGGCCCCAACCAGAAGAGACCTCCTCAAATGCAATGTTTCAGACGAGAATCAGTGGAACACTCTCCTGTACATCCAGGTTTTCGTCTTTCTTCTCTCCCCCAAGTGTAATTTACTTGCCATTTATGCATGCATGCATGAGTGAATTCGCTGCCTTGAAGGACTGGAAAAAAGAGTCCGAATTGGGATACCGACAATCAAATCTAGAAGACCAGTGCACCCACAGGTAAAATATAACATTTCTTTATAATATTTTTCTTGAAAATAATGAAAACAACGTGAAAAATACTGCAGATACAAAATATACATAGAAGGATGGGCATGGTCGGTGAGCGAGAAGTACATTCTTGCATGCGATTCAACGACGTTGTACGTGAAGCCTAGATTTTTTGATTTCTTCAGTAGAGGAATGATTCCTCTCCACCATTATTGGCCAATCAGAGACAATTCCAAGTGTTCTTCCCTCAAGTTTGCTGTCGAATGGGGCAACAATCATACCGACAAGGTCTTCAATTTCTCAAATTCGACGCGACACACAAATTGTAGATCGTTATCGTAGAAATTTTATGGTTTATTTTTTGAAAATCAGGCGCAGGAAGTGGGTGAAGCAGGAAGCAGATTCATACTGGAGGATCTGAAAATGGAGTATGTGTATGACTACATGTTTCATTTGCTGAGTGAATATGGTAAGCTCTTGAGGTTCAAGCCAACAGTACCCGAGCAGGCGGTGGAGGTGTGTTCAGAAACAATGGCCTGCTCTGCCACTGGTCCGTGGCTGAGGTTCATGGAGGACTCCATGGAGTTGTCTCCCAGCGATTCCGGCCCCTGCATGTTGCCTCCTCCATTTGAGCGCAGTGCTGTTCGCCAAGTTGTTGATGAGAAAAGGAGTGCTTTGAAACAAGTTGAAATTTGGGAAAACCAATACTACCCAAGCCTTACATGAGTTTATTATTTAGTAATAGAAACTACAATAAACTCAAATTACATGAGTCAAGTGATATTTTTTATTTTGACAAAATAGAGTAATGCTAGATGTGACACTTATTTCCTATTCATTGATTGAAAAAATATATATAGTAGAATGTAAATAATTAAAATATCAAATGACATGTACTATTGAATAAATAAGATGTAAAAGTGTAAAATTATTGTTCTTTTTATTTTCGATATTTAACATAAAAAAAATTTTAAACTAGGATTTAGAACAAGTTGAACTTTAAACAAATTTGATAACAGATTAAACTCTGAACTATAAAAAATGAACCACGTAAAACTTGTAATTACATTTTTCGTTAAAAAACAAGTTTGGACTTTCACATTAGACGAATACGCATTTGCGAAAAAATACGTGTCTACGACCCAATTATATAAGCTCAAAATATATAATAATATTGTAACGCCTTTTTTTTATAAAACATATTTTGTAGTAAATTCTTGTGATATATTTTTTTTTTCTTTCAACATGAACATAAAAACTTTTCACTTAAAACCATTTGAAATAAAAGCGTATTCCGAATCAGCTATTAACCATACAATTCAAAATCAATGGAGCGAAAGACTTTATCAATTAAAATACATTTCTTGCCAAAACTCAATTAATAACAATCATTGACAAATTTTATATAAAATATTCATTTTATAAAACAGTAAAATAAATCGTGGAATTACCCAACCACCAAGTTTTAATCATGCGCAAGCTCCCACAACGTGCATTCACATTTGTCATGTCCTCCATAATATTTGTACCTACAATGCAAAGTTCATCTATAAGTCTAAAACTCAGCAAGTAATACATGTGACCATGAATTTGACATGACATGACATTTGTTTCATCTTTTATTTCTTTTCTTGTCTTTCTTTCCTTTTTCTCTTCTTTCACTTTTTAGTTATGAGTAGACTCGTCAGTGAGGCGCACACTACTTTTCTCCACATTTTTAAGAGACAGACACCATTCTTTTGGGAGTCCTCCGTTAGTTGTTGTGCATTTTAATGCACAATGACCTAACGACTTGGGCTAGTCTGCCCTTGGTTGCGCCAGAAGAAAACTAACGAACTAATATCTTACTGGCCCGCCCTTTTGTGGTAGCATGTCCTCAGTCATCATTTACATACATTTTTCTTTCTTGTTTTACACTTTTCTTTTACTTTTTGGATATGAGTAGGCTCCATAGTGCGGCACACACTACTTTTCTCCACCATTTTGGGAGATCTCCTCCAACTTATTAGGAGTCCGCCGAAAGAAAACTAACGGGCTATTATCCCACTGGCCCACCCTTTTGGGACAACCTATTCTCTATATCCATTTACGTACATTTTCTTAATCTTTTATCTTTTTCAAATGCAGACTTATGCATGAACATGCATCATAATACAACATGAACATTTCTACATAATATGCAAACTATTAAACCATAGCAACAATAAATCCTACACATGCTCAACAATTAAAGAAAGCAGTAATAACAAGTTCTCCAAGGACACGACATAATCAAATAATAACTATAAAATCAAGTTTCTTCATTTTAAGTACAAGGTAGTATGTGAAACAGAGAACTAAACCCAATCTTCAGAACGTAAGTCTTTTAAAATGTCTATTAAAGCAGTAACAGGATAAATAACAAGACCCAATTCCACAGATTTTATCATCAACAACATTTATTAAAAACATAACCGAAATAGGGCACCACAATCGAAACCAACAGAGCATAGTCTCTCTTTAATGTCCATCAATGCAGCATATAAACAATGTATAAAACCTGATCATTAGAGCATTATTCCTCTATAAGGACTACCAAAGCAGTATAAAAAAGTAGGAAATAAAACCCAGTCACAGAGCATGATTATCCATTAATGTCTAGCAGATAGTAACCAAATTGCAGAACTGAAATCTCAACAATAGAACAACATTTCCTCACAAAGACTATCAGGCAGAACGAAAATGAAGAACAGAACGAGCACCCATTCAACAGCTTATAAAACCTCTGTAATGTCCATTAAACAGTAACCTAGTGCAGGATATAACTCTACTGATAGAACAAGAACCTCAACAATATCCAGTAAGAAGTAAACACAATCGAGTAGCAGACAGAGATGGGCTATATTTAAACAACACAACCAAGGCCACCAATCCTCAAGCGATAGTCACATGGCATCTTACAGTCTTAGAAAACCCTCAATAGCAACAACAGGTAGCATAGCCTCCAATAAATCCATCAATAAAACAGAGAGTATTACCAAATACAGATAATAGAGTTCTCGGGTGCATTCAGCAAATCAGTGGAACGAAAACAAAGGACACACCTAGCACTTGCATTGTAGGGCCAATAGGCCAAAACACATACTACATATACTTACCTCAATGGTGCGGGAGAACAACTTCTCAATCGGCCGCTTCCTCTCTCGCCTACGAATGACCAGTTCCTTTGCAATGCTCGCGGTCGATCACTACAGTCGCCCGCCATCAACCCCGTTTCCTGGTTCCTCAAATGTCACCATTTATATCCTCCTTCAGGGCGCTGCCCATTTCGCAGCTTGCGGGTACGCGGGTCCTTTCGTTCGTTTGTACTCACAGACTCGGGCGCTCCATCACTTGCCCTGCGCTTCGGCAGGTCTTCTCGGTTCGGTTCTAATCGGTTTGGTTTTGGTTGTAATCAGTTTGGTTTTCTATGGCATCAATTTGTATGTTTTTCGATTTAATTTTTCAGCTTTGTACTCGATTTTGAGATCGGTTTGGCAGTTCGGTTCTTTTAATTTTTTTCGGTTTAATTTAGTTCTTAACTTTTCTAATATATTTCATGCCACTTAATTTTTTTAATTATCCTAATTATCTCTTTTAAACTCTGATTTGGGACAAAAAAATCCAACAGTGCAATATTATATAACAACAACTAAATAGCACATCAAACTCATAGTTTCATGATATGAGTAAATTTAGAGTTTCCACAAAGATTAACAATTCTAATATTCAAAACAAATTCTAAACTGTGAATCAATAATTAAACAAACTACAATTTCTTAATCAAGAGACAAAAGCAAAGAATACATGTATTTATAGATCTCCAACCGGTCAATCTATGAACAAATTTCAAAGTTCAATCATTTAGGCAACACTCAACCTCACCATACAAACATTTTCTTTACCACCAATTGAAAAAGTTTTTAATCCTATAATCCTAAATACATAGCAAGAACTTCCCTCGACAATATAATTACATATTGGATACAGTTTATCGTCACAGAAAATATAAGAAACCCACAAAAAAAAAACTCAAATTCACTCTATCTATATGTCCCCGATCTGTAAACACATACAAGAAGAAAATAAATTTGTGTGTAGGACAGAAACGTTGGGTGGCGTTGGGTGATTGAGAGTTTCAAGAGAATAAGACTAAGAAGAATAGGGTAGAGGAGAAGATAATAAATTTTTGAAAAAATAATCATTTATGTCAAAAACTTTTTACCATAAATTAGGGCGAGTAATTAACAAGTTTATGGGTTTTTGAGGTTTTTATATTTTTTTATTTAAGTTTCAGTTCGGTTCGGTTTACCCGGTTCTTAAAAACAAAAACCAAGAACCGAACCGAACACCTCGGTTCGGTTCGGTTCGATTCTATTTTAAATTTTTTCTTCTAATGAAACCGAACCGATGAATAGTGTTCAGTTCGGTTCAGTTATCCGGTTCGAACCGAACCGATTCCCACCCCTACTAGTATTTCCAACCCTTTTGCTAAAATGATCCATATACCCTTAATTCCCCTTCAACCTCACCAAAACACTTCTAATAATATGTGGTGTCTTCACTTCTTTAGCCAAAATAAACCACATCAACCATGATGCAATATAACCTTAGCCAAAATAATCCACCTCACCCTAGTGAATATTATGTCTTTATTCTTTCAACCCAAATAATTCCTTTAAGCACTCCCCTAATTCTAACCACTATCATTAATCCACAAAATTCTCTTCTAATATTCACCAAAATAACACACAATAATTCCCACAATATTGTCTAAAATATCTCTTATTGTTGTCCCTTATAATTAATACTTATTATGCCAATAATAGTCCCACCATAAAATTCCATAAATTCTTATTAAATCTCCATAATCATAAAATTCTACATCCTATCAATAGATCAATCCGAAAATTATTAAATACTATGTACAACATCTTTAATAATTTTAGAATTCGTCCAAAAAAAATTTTGGTCTTTACAAATATAGTGATCTGCAGACATGTGGTAGGGAACTGTGGTGCGCAAGGGATTTGTGACGTGCAAGATTAGATATGGACCATCAAATAGTGTTTAACTGATGGCGCACAAGGGATTTGCAGTGGACGAAAATGTGTCCGCAAATGTGAATGTGTCCGTGGCGAACGAGAACATGTCTATGTTGGTCAACTGTGCCTCATTATTATATAAACTTATCGCTCTTCGGACACGTTCCTGTCCGAATCCTAAAACTTTTCAAGCAATTTCTAAGAGACTTTTGAGAGTTTTTTGAGCGATATTTGTCGATTTTGACTTTCTAACTACTAAATCTTCAAGATTCAAGTTCAGAAATCAATTCTCTTCTCGATTTCTCTGTCCTCACCTCACAAATTTATCAAAAACCCAAATCCTAAAATTTTCTCATCAATTTCTCAATGGATTTCTTACAAAACAAACCCTCAAGCGTAAAGTCGCACTATAACCCCCAAGAAATTTTTCGTACGATTATATATAAAGTGATATTTTACAATTGTAACGACCAAATTTTCGTACATTTAAAATGTATAACTTGGAAGACATTTGCTTTTAGAAAACGCAGCGGAAAACTTTTCTTAATAAAACAAAACGTTTTAGAATACGATAAATAATATTCTTTTCTTTAAAACATTTGCAACTTCGAAAAACATGTCTTAACTTAAAACAATAATCCATTACAAGTTGAAAACCATTTACAATAATCTTTTAGCCTAGCCAACCACAAGGTCCGCAACGGGCAAATTGTAATGTCTAGAAAAATCTCTCTGTGTATAATGTAAAATTTTTTGCGCAATATAGGTTTTGATAAAAGGAAATGTGTTTTGTAATGGTGTATGGTTCACTTGATATAATGCAATAAATATAAGTATGGAAATTAAGTTAGAGGCATTATCCAAAATAATTAAGGTATAAAATAATTAGAAGTGGAAATATTGAAGGGTGGAGGATTATTGTGTGAAGGGCGGTCGATCTCCTTCATGGAAAAGTTTGGCAGATTCTATAAATGTTGGATTGATCAATCGCGAAAATGGCAGTTTCTATGCAGCGTCTGGTAACGTTGGAATCAGTTGATCAAGGGATCAACCGCAAAAATGACAGTTTCTATGCAGAGTCTTGCAACGTTAGAAGCGGTCAATTGTCCACTATGTTGGTGATCGACTGGGAATCTGGAAATCATGGATTGGCGATCGATCGTCCATTGAAGCTGATTGAACGACTTCACAAAAATCTTCTAGAAACCATTTTTTAGCTAATTTTTGGTCAATCATGGGAAGATCCTGATTGATCGAGAATGCTGAATGTCACCTGAAATGGCGACGGATTTACTTCGACTTCACAAAAAGAATAGTGAGATAGGTGGCAACTTTGATAAGTGCTACCTCTTGGATGAGAATGAGGTGTGCTTCTTGATGAGTGCACCTCTTGGGTGGTAGGTGAAGGTCTATATTAGGAAACGTGAAGATTAGTAGAGAGAGAGAGGGAGAGAGAGAGAGAGAGAGAGAGAGAGAGAGAGAGAGAGAGAAGTCTTCTGGTTTTCACAGTGAGCATTTGTTAAGAGAGAAAGCTGAGTTCTGGGTCTTGAGGGAGTGAGCTGCGTCTGGAGTTTTGGAGAGTGAGCTGCTTCAGTGGTGTTGCTTGTGCGAAGAGGAAGTTCTGCAGGAAGAAGGTAAGGGGTAATTGCATGTTTTTTTCCAGAGGTGACCTACATCACAAGTATAGAGTTTGTATTGTTTGTGGTTGAAAATGCTAAGCTGTTGAATTGGTTCGATGTTTACTTCATGTATTGTGAATAGACTTCATTTGCTTCCTATTTCGATGGAAATTGTTAGTTTATTTCTCTGTTACTTAATTGTTACTCTATTGATTTTAGCTTCTTACTCTGTTACCCTGATGATGTGAGTTTTGGTTCTCTATTTGGTTCTGCCCAATATGCATCTTGAAAATGTTTACTCTGTGGATGTATAGTTCCGTTCTGAAATTTCTAGGTACAACTCACTGGGTATAGAGTGCTGTAGTTTGGTTACTACTTAATGTTGGATAAACCTTTTTGATTTAAGGAAAGGTTGAAAGTAGTGGTTTATTCCCTGTTAGTTTATATTGCTTGATAATTAGATGGAATTGAACTTGTCTCTTTTGTTATATTGTATATAGTTGAAGTTATGTTCTGTTAAAAATAACGATGTTCATTGTGAAGCTCCTTCATGTTACTTCCCTGTTATTACTTGTGGTGTTAGATGTACTTAGGATTGGTTTCTGTTGAATTGAATGTGTTCCTTGTTTGTTATAGTACTGATATATTGATTAGAGCATTACTTGAATTAATATGCATCATGATTAGACACAATTAGGAATGTCATAACTGGATTGGTATTTAAATGCATTACACTGGAGAAAAACAGATTAAATGAATTTAAATAGGAATTGGAGGTTGGGGAGGTAGTATAGGATCTACTTGAGAGAACTGCGAGATGATGTATCTCTTCCCATGTAGGGATTGAGTGACTTGTTCTGCCCAGACTAGATCCCGAGGATGTATATATTCTCCTTGCGAGAAATATCTCCAATGTCCTACATTAATATTATGAGACTGTGATTAAAGAACAGAAAAGGTGGATTCTTTTGTGACATATAAAACATGAGTACGCTTCATATTTCATCGTACCTCTTATTGGGTGTTAGACTCACAGTTTACTTGTTGTGTAGGTGATGATTATGATCCTTGCAAAGTACCCATGGGAAGAGCATTTCATGATGAGTGCTTAGGTCACTAGGAGAGTTTGACCTGAGGGTTATGACTCACAGAAAGTAATATTTGGGTGTTTTGAACAGTTTGATGTTAAATTTGAAATATGATAAATGTTTTGTTAAACTACGAACATTTTAGCTAATGTGGTAAACTTATGTTTTGAAATCATCATTAACTTTCGCTTTGATTACTCTGATCATTTTTCCTTCACACATTTTTTATAAATTAAAGAAAAATTTTATATATGGCTAAGAACAGGGTGAGGTTAAAATGGGGCGTTACACAAATCCTCTATCAATTACTCATTTTCTTGCTATTGTGCATACCTGCATCATAACACTTAAACTATAAGCCTAATACTTAGTAAGAAATGATATGCATAGTGAAACATGTAATGCCCTTTTCATAAAACATTTTTCCATTTTAGTTTCTTCTTTTTATATTACCATTACCGTTTTACCATTGGAACTCAACTCAAAGCCTCAACCATTAGGGAATTACCCACCAATGCCTCTAACAATGGGGACCACGTCCACCAAGCCTTTATACATGAGTTTCATATCTAAAGCCTCAATCATTGGGTGAAAATCCACCCAAAACCTCTATCATTGGCGATAACGTCCACCAACGCCTCATAATTTCATTGGGAAGTTGTTCCTAAAGCCTCAATGATGTGCCCCAAGGTCCCGTCAACTGAGCCCGAGCCAAGGGCTCCTTTGTTTTCTAACATTTTTATTTATTTTGTAGGTGTTTCTTCTCTAGCTAACTTGGAGGAGTGTTTTTATCAATTTCACAAAGAGGATTCGGTGCATTTGGACTAGTGGATGTCATGCTACACATAGAAGAAATGGTGGACTTCCCTTTCCGCCAAGAATCTGACCTCCGGGCGTTCAAGAGCATTTTTGGCATTTGAAAAGACTTCCTATCAACTTTTGTCCTTCATACAATTTGTAGCATACATCTAGGGCTTTCCAAAGTGGTATTTTTTGTTATATTTGGGGTTTGTTTGCTATGTCAAACAGCCCATTTACAGAGACAAAAATCCAACCTCAGAATTATTTTGTGTGTTTTATTGTTGAGGTCATTTTTGTCATTTGAATTTTAGGGTATTTTTGTAAATTGTAATTTTCCATTAGAGAGGTATTTTATCTTCTCTAATGAATCCTAATCGCACTTTTGAAAAAACCCTAAGAAAAATTATAAGCTTGTGCTTGAAGAACTGCGGCAAAGCTCTCTCTCCCTCTCGGCCATCTTGCCTTCTCCCATCAACTTTCATTTTCTTGCAAAGTCTTGCGAAGGTTGTGAAGTGCTATCTCTTCCAGTAACTCCCTTGTGTTGATGTGTTCGTGGTGTGGAGGTAGAAGACTTAGCAAACCCCGGATTGGAGAACTACTTCTTGGAGTGACCGAAAAATCGCCCCCTTAGTGTTGGAGGGTTAGCGAACCAAACCGGTTCTTTGTTCTTGTTCGTGGTGCTTTTATAAAAAAAGTATTTTTGTTTCTTGATCCTCTGGAGATACCCCTCAGTTGGTGTTGATTTTGTATTGCTTTTGTGTGGAGTGGATATCATTCATTGAAGCTAAAAGTGGAAAGCAATTTATACCGTAAATCTATTATTTGCGGATCCAGTTTTGCAATTCGGATTGCATCACACACAACTCTGTTTGTGGGTGTCCTTTTACGCTAAGATTTGAGAGGGTCCTCACCCTAGTTTTTGATTACTGGTCCTATAATTTGAGGCCAAAAGGGTGTATGCAGGGGAAGATATTGTCGTTCTAATTTCGTTGCTCGGAACCTTGATTTCAAAACCCTAATCCGAGTTTGACCTTCTCTAGATCATATCTCGCTGACCTTAACGAATTTCACGCTGATTTTTGGACACGTTGCTATTTGAGTTGCTGGCTACTGGTCCTATAAATTTGACCTCTTAAGTCCGTATTCATTTGAAGTTGTCCCTGTCCTAAATCTGTAGCTCGGGTTGTGACTCTAGCCGATTACAGATTTGAGATATTATCCATCTAGAGTCTTGGACTCCATAACTCAACATATAATTAAATTCTTAACTTTCTTTATCTTGCTTTACTTAAAACCTTATGCATGATAAACCACTTTTGTAAACTTTTTGTGAAAACCATGATGAATGAGTTTGATTACATACAACTTAATAAAATCTAGAAATTTCCTCAATACAACATCAAGTCTCCAAAGCACAACATAATTAAGAACCTAATATTTATCCAACACTTTAACAACATCAAAGAGCCTAACTTCTAACACAACCACATATCAACAACAATAACCTATCCAGCACTTCAACAACATCCAAGAGCACCTCCAAAACAACATATCAATACTTAACTCAACAACAATCAAGAACAATAGATCTCCAAAGCATGAACATAATCCTTCTTGAAAATCTATTAGCCTGAACGTCAAAGAAAAAATCATCAACATGCTCTTAACAGCAATAAAAGCATGACCCTGTCACCTATTAAACGCAAGCATTTCTCAAAATGACGCCCTATTTCTTGTGATGGAGCCCTAAAAGGGAAGGAACACACACATTTCTTACCTTGCTCTTTGAAGAATTGAGAAGACAAATGTAATGATTTACATTTACATGCTTTAGAGAGGTTACATTTATTATTCTAGTTAGTTATCCTAGTTACTTAGCATGCTCAAGAGGGTACGATTAATATTCTGATTAGTTACCGTAATTGATTTACATACTCATGAAAGATTTCCATTATTAGTTATCCAAGTAAATTAGCATGCTCAAGAGTTGATTACATACTTTTATCCTAGTTAACTAATCATGCTTTGGTTTGATAGAAGATAACGCTAAGAACGAGCAATTATAAGCAAGATTATAAACAATACCAAGAAGACAATAACAAAGATAATATAAAAACGTCTAATCACATAATCAGTGAAGTTCTTAATTCGTTCCTGCTTAGATCATTCTTCTTTCATCTTCTTCATTCTTTTCTAATAAGTGAAGCATCATTATAGAAGTTATAGTAGATGCAATTGCAATAAAAGATAATACACATAATATTAATGAAGATAAATTGATAACTAGTTAAATTAAACATGCAATGCAAACGTGCTAATTACATGTCACACCCTAGTTACTAAACATGCTACTAATTTATTTATCATGCTAATTAAACATGCTAACAATTAAATATACTAATTTCATGCTACGAATTATCCTAGTTAATTACCTACTCCTGTTACATGCTTTCATTTTGTTATCACCAATTAGTTGAAGTGACATCATAAACATGCTACTTAGTTCTAGCAAAGCTAATTGACATGCTTCTATTATTCTAATAAATTACATGCTCAAGTAAAGTACAATTGAGTTATCTACCATTATCATCTAAGTTAATTAACATGCTCAATACTACTTAGTTAACTTGTTTAGACTAATTAGTTTAGGTAAACTACGATGAATGCTTTATTGGTTAAAAATGCTGCCCAGGATTGATTACATGTTCAACTAGTCAATACATCGTTATCCTAGTTAATTAACATGCTTTATGAAGTGATTAACACTTGTTAATTAAACAACTAGTCAAACAAGTTTGAATTAGTCATTAACGACTAGTTAATTAATTAAATTATTTTTTTTAACATACTCAAGCCTAATTATTCTAGTTAATTAATTACTCTAGTTAATTTGATTAATGTGCTCAAGATTGTTACATACTACTAGTTAAGCAAACATACATAACATGTAACGACCCGGTTTTTCGTAAATTGTTAAAATGCGTAAAAATTTGAAATTTCTTTCTTTTTAAAACAAATCATATCACAGCGCGTCTGACCGGATCGCTACTGACTCTTTCTTTAAACTCATTTGGAAAACCAATTACAAAATGCGGAAGCGTAAATAATAAAACCATTTGTTTAAGATCTTGCGGAAGTGTATTGAAATCGTTTAAAGAATAAACTAAACAATTGAGTACAATATAATAACTTAATGTGATTACAACTATTTCTCATTTTACCATTAGTATGGCCAGCTCCAAATCTCGTTCGTGCAAATCTTTCATCTTTGCTTTATTATTTGGTCGTCGTTCTTAGTTTATGCGTCTTTTGTTATCTGTTCATCATTGTACTTACACCACAAGTAATACGTGAGCCTAATGGCTCAGTAAGGAAAAGGATTAATGTAATATGCTTATAACTCTCTTTAGTTCATTTGGAATGGGGGCCTCCCAATCCAATCCTTTTATTAGCCATTTATCATTTTATTACTTTTGTTTACGTCGTTCGTTCGTTACTCGTAGTTCGAGCTGAAGATTGGAGAATCCGTGGCGGTAGGGTAGATCTTTGTCGGCTTCAACCACCTAGGGTAGACAGTCTCGCAGTCCCGACAAGGGAAAGGTAACATTCTTTTAAATCCTGTCTACCTGGCTGATTCGTACTTACCCCACCATCCCAACTCCCATATTCTTTTCTTTGTGTTTGTGCCAGGCTAAGCTGCCGGACCATAGAGGCCATTATTGTCTTACTGTTTTACTCGTTTTCATCATTTATCCTCACTCATGCATGTGTACGTACCACCCCGTGGCACTCCCTATTAATTTCTATTAACATGATACAAGACCATACATTCTCAACCTAACATGATGCATGATGCTTCACAGTATAACAATCATAGAGATTGAAGTGCGCGTATAAAAGGAAGTAACTAAAACTAAAATCGCGTACAAAGAATAATAGGAATTGAAAACGCATAGCAATGAAGGCAACTAATTATATAGAAAACATTTATAATAATGAGTACAAGAATTAACATGCCAATTATCTAGTTAACTTCCTAGTCCATTTATAGGCTTTCTATATTTATTATTCTAGGTGATTTAAACATGCTTTTGTTCTAGTTAGTTGGTTGAACATACTAATTGAACATACTAATCACAAGCTCATTACATGACATATCTAATTAGTTGTCATGCGAGTATTAATCTAATTTAGTTACATGCTCGACTAATTCGTTATCATGCTAAGGTTTAACAACTAGTTAATTATCATGCTTATTTACATGCTTAAATTAGCTAATTGGTCAACATGCTCAATTTATTCAATTAACTAAATTGAGTTCATGCACGAGTTATAAGATTAAGTAAACATGCTTGAGTCGAATGAATTACTTTAGTTAAGTTAACGTGCTCTCTAGATGACCAACACACTTACATAATTTAACATGCTAAGAAAATGATTAGCAACTATTAATTAGTTAAGGAAATTAATTAGCATGCTCGAAAGATTATAAATACAGATTAAGTAGTTTACATGCTTTGATTTCACAATTAATTAGTTCACATGCTTAGATTAATCAATTGATTAGTTGAACTACGATAAACTAATTAACATGCTCCGGATTCTATTTTAATTAGCAACATGCTCAACTTCATATAGCAGAACACCATATATATACATTGAATGAAGAAAATAACAATTGATAATTTACATGGGGAACAATTAAACTAAATGGCAAGTAAAGCTATAAACTAAATGTAGCAGAATATCAAAGTAAGTAGTTCATCCTTTCCTTAAACCTTCAGTAAGCATTCATCACGTCTAAACATTTCATCTATCTAAGCATTCACTAAACATTTTCATTCCTATAATTACAGTAAATAAATTACGAGAATTAAGGAAACTAACAGAAGAACCAAGAATATTGTAGTAAATAAACTACAAGAAACTAAGAAAACTAACAGCAGTAAAATCACCTAAGAATAAACTCAACTCACGCAATCTACTTGTGGTGTAGGGCCTCCAAATGGCCAAGACACACCAAAATCCTTATCTAGAGCTTTAATGCGCAATAACACTTATTCGTTGTTCTTCTTCTTCTCTTCAACACCTTCACAAATTAATAACATTTATTATTAATCTAATCGAATAATCAACTTATAATTACAACGTCTCTTCCCTGTACTTAATCCTTACACATTCCTTAGTTTCATAACCCAAGCTCAACATGCATTTACCCAATTGATGACTCGAATCCAAGCCAACAAAACTTATCATTTATTTATCCTTTTATCCAAATAATAGCGCAACTGATAATTCGCCCTATCATGCATGTCAACAACATGCTTCACCAATTATCGTAATAGCCAAACCAACAAAGCAAGGGTATTACACACAGCAACAATTAACTCTATACATCTTCAAAAACCAACAAAATCGCTAATTAAATTCCAACTAACAGATGAACTTCCAATTACTAAGCAACGTCTTAACATTGAGCAGTCAATATCCATTTTCAACACTAGCACATTATTACTTCCAACAGGTTATCCAACATTCAACCAAAACAATCTTATACATAACAACCATTTTTCTAGTGTATAACTCTACTTGCAGATTAAAACACAACATCACAAACACTCTATCTCGACTGCTATATCATAAACCAACGTACATAGTCAACATAAATCCACCCATCGGCAGCATCAACCCATTCTAATCCATTCTTATTTAACAATTGTAATACCAAACAACTTAGAACAATTTCTGCATAATCCCAATAATTAGCAAGGCGTATATCCCACAAACTAATCCAACAAGGCATAAACTCCCCACAACAAGCATAAATCCAAAACAACAACAGTATTCAGAATTACCTAGGCAAAATTGAAATATGTTCAACATAGTGTAACCCATAAAATTCCAGAACATAATCTCAATAAATTTTCAGACCATAACAGCTAAAGAACGACTCTGTTACCTGCTGCACACACACGAACACAACCTGGAGGACTCGAGAACAATAGCTCCAACACTCGGTCAACCATTCCAGCTCCTCCAGCCTATTTACAACAGCCAACAATTCCATCTCCAGCAACAATACCAAATCCGTCATACAACACTCAAACCATCAACACCCAAAAATCCACAAGCAGCAGAGAAAGGAAGTCCTTACCCCAAAGATCACTCAAAACCGTAGTTGCAGCAACCGTCAACGGTAGCTCCCTCTTCTTCGTCAAATCTGGAGCTATCAATGCTACGGGTCCTTGGAGGGCTTGAACTAAGCTGAAACCCCAGCTCGGGAGATTGCTGGACGAAGGGCACGATGGCTCACAGTCGTCTGTCCGCAGCTCAGAACGCCAAGTTCTCCGTTGTCACGTCGCCTTGCGATTCTTCTTGGACAGATTCGTCGTTCGTTGTTTCCATCATCTAGAGTCTCGCCCTTTGCCGCTCGCCTTCTCGCTAGAATCTTCGGCTGCAGTTCCGTCTCGATCAGATGCCACCGCTGAAGCTCGCCTATCCGTGATTTTCATCTCCCGATCACAGCTCCTCTCTCTCTCTCTCTCTCTCTCTCTTTCCTTTATTTTCTCTAGCCTTAACCTAAAATTTGTCCTTCCCTTCTTAAGTTCCTGGACCGCCAATGATTGGCATGAACCGGTTTTGTTGAACCGGTTCATGTTTCCCATCACCTCTTTTACCCGTTTTTAATCCAATTAATCCAAGTTAATTAAATCCTTCTACATTATTAATCACAATTAATCTTATTTATCCCATAAATCTCATCCCTCTCACTCATTTCTTCTGGCCGAAGGCCATTTGACGAAATGAGGGCAAAGCTATACCGGTTCTCCAACTGAACATGTTCAATTATTTAACAATAATCCGCACTTTCCTTTAATTCTTTAATTTGATAATAAATCTATATGTTGAAGTGTTAAATATTTGTACCACATAATAATCAACCCAAATTCTACTCCCAACCTATTCCAAATATCGTTAAAAGATTATTAAGGGTCCAATGTAAATTTCCTAATTCCATTTCCTAAATTGACTTCCATCAATTAAACCTCCAATAAATTCTCTTAAATTATAACCGAATGGTTACGTTCTTGGTAATACCTCGATAATTACCCAATTAATCTAAAATCGCCATATTATGCTCCAATTATGTTTATTAAATTTCGATAAAAAGTCAGGGGGTTACATAACAGCAAGTGATTAAACAACTTACACAGAGATTTAACTAACTGCGAACACAAGAATAAGCATCATGGATAAAACTAGCAAGAGTAAAGGAAATTATAGTCATTCATACTTATCACATCCTCACGTACTTCTCTTTTCAATTCCTCATTCCCTAATTCATAGCAACCATTCTACATTTCACAGCAACTCACAGGGTATATTTCACAACACTAATCACAAGAAATAAAGGTAATAACAAGGAAATAATCAAGACAATTTACGGACCATCAACCAAAAACATCACAGAGCAACAATAATCTACACTGACGAACTCTACTCATGGCGTAGGGCCTCCACTGGCTAAGACACCCCTATTTCCTTACCTAAATAGAAGAAACTTAACAAGGAAAATACTCCTCAGCTCACAACTTAGCTCACGGACGACACTCCAGCTCACAGCAGCTCAAACTTTAGCTTTCACTTCACTTCACTCACATATCATGCTTACCCTTAATGGCTAACTCACAACCTCACTCAACTTATATCCACTCTCAGTTCTGACACGTAAGAAGGACTCTCACGCAAGG